>JASAMX010001092.1:0-17070 GCA_030248175.1 Microlaimidae sp. YZB2_3 | reverse complement strand
CTCCCCCGCGACAAATTTTACCCAATTATAAGTTGATAATAAACTCCCCAGAAATTCCTATATCGTAGTGTCAAGCGAAGCAAAATGCACTCAGGCTTTGTTTAACAATACACGCTCTTATAATATTTTTTTTACTTTTTAATTGATAGTATTTGAAAAGTTCGCTTATGAAAACCTATTTAATCAAACAAAAAATAGGCGCTTTTTCAAGATTTAATCCGAAAGCATACCTAATTAAGCCAAGCATCTGAGGTCCCTCGGGAGCTTTACCGATTGATTACCGATGTTTTACGGTGAATTCTTGGAATTCAAAAAATAAAGAACTGAAGAGCGACGCCTACGCAAAGTTTATCGTTTATCTTCCAGGAAAATTATATTAAACACCGAAATAGAGCTATTTGCGGTGTTTTTTTAACCTGAGGATTGTAAAGTTAAAAATACTTAGCGTTTTATTTTTGTATTTTATTATCAATTTTTTTTCTTTTTTGGTACTTTAATTTGGCCTGGGGCCAAATTTACTAGACGCACTTATAAACAAGTGTTACTAACCTCTTAGTGCCACTAGGATTAGGGCAACATTAAGGGAAGGTGAGAAACTTTATTTACTAGACCTCCCTAATCTTAGCATGATCTTAGTGTCACTTAAAGCTACCCTAATCTGATTCGCAAAAAAAATAAAAACTTAGGCAATTATTTTTAAAATCGATTTTTCAGATTTGAAGGAATACAAATACAACAAAACTTTAATAAATAAAAAGCCCACTAGCAAAGCTAACAGGGAAAATTAAAATTTTTTTTAAAATCATTATATTTCCTAAATAATCAATACAAACGCTTCTGGCCAATACGTATTAAAAATTTTGTATCATGGATTACTCTAGTAATGAATATTTTACAGGAAAATCGGTAGCACGCAAAACCGTCGACTTTAATGCCAAAAGAATTTTAAAAAATTGACATTTTTAAAGACTTATACAATCATGTTTGCTATTTATTAGTTTATAAATAGGTGTTTTTGAAATTTTTCATAAATTTTTAGATTTTTAACATTTTGAATAAAATAATATACCTAAAACATTGATGTTTTATTTTCAAAATGTTGATATAGCTAAGGTTTATAACTAGAAATAACTAATAGGTAGGATTTATAACTAGGAATTACTAATAGGTACTGTCGTATAAATTTATCAACTTATAATTGGGTAAAATTTGTCGGCGGGGAGGAGAACAGGAAAAAACTGCGCACATTGAATTTTAGCTATAATAAGGTCTAAGAAACTAAATTTAATTGAATAAACAATGTTTATTTTCGTTTGTTTAAGATAACCAATAATAAAGCCATTTGCAAAATGGGGGTTTTGGAAATTCTACCCACGATCCAGGTCCTGTTTGCAACCAAAAAAATTACTACATGACGTCAAATCAAGTTAAATTAGCGCATCACATATACTGGAAACCAAAAATATATAAGGGACCGCAAGGTAATGTTCGAAATAGAAAAACAACTATGTGGAATACCTATGACTTATTAAAAACAACAATCATTTCTCAACAACTACATAATCTTAGATTTTGATCGATCTATAAGAAATCTATAATCTATAATCGAAATCTATAGATCTATAAGAAAATGGGAACCTATTGGAGAAAAACATTCTAAGTTCCAGAAAAAAAAGGTGCTGCTGCTGCCTTTAAGGTGCGGTGCGGTGCGGAATCAAATTTTTTGTCTTCGATTTTGATAATTTTTTGGGAAAAACTTACTCATGTCCCCAATAACCAACAAAAAATTCTTCAACAAAATATCTCCAGTGGTTAAGGAGTAATGACGCCCCAAAAATAGCGTTTTTTGACAATTCTGTACGTGACAAATTGCTCAATGTGTATAATGATTTTTGTTAAAAATTATACACTCAAAGAAAGCGGCTACGTTCTACTTTAATTTCATACATTGATCGTTAAGATTTGAGCAGTATTTGTCGAAACATTGCGTTTTTTATACAAAAAACACTCTATTTTTTCGCTAAAAACACTAAGTGCAGGAAAGAAAGATTGGGCAAACTTTACAAAATCACTGCCGTTGTTTGGTGTTTTTACGAAAAAATCGCGGGTTTTTTGTATAACAAACGCAATATTTCGACAAATACTGCACTAATCTTAATGATAGAGGTATCAAATTAGAGTAGAACGTAGCCGATTTCTTTGAGTGCATAATTTGTAACGTAAATCGTTATACCCATTGAGCAATTTGTCACGTACAGAATTGTCAAAAAATTCCATTTTTGTGGGGTCATAACTCTTGAACCACTCAAAATATTTTGTTGAAAAAATTTTTGTGGGATATTGATGGCAGCGAGTAGGATTTCACAAAAAATTATCAAAATCGAAGGTAAAAAGTTTAACTCCGCACCGCACCTTTTAAGGTATAATTTATTTAAACTAATGATGGAGGCTTATCTAGGTATTGAGAACCACAAGTGAACATTAAGTTTCGTAGAGATGATGCGAAAGCGGATAACGTTGAAATTGACTTACATTTTTATACATATCTAATTTTTGATATCTGAAATGGTGGCTGAGTTCACACATGCTTTGTATCAAAACAATATTTTACAAACGGATTAACCAAATTCCCTTTATCGCTATTAAGTAGTTTTTTGCTTGTGTTTCAAATATTTAAGTTGCATTTTATTGAACGCCATTAAATAATAAATCAAATCACAAAAACACCACTAGATGTATAGGGAAATCATCTAAATAAAAAAGAAGAAAATGAGAATTTGATAATAAATAAAACAACACATTATTAAAAGATTTAAAGTAAAAGATAAGAAATATTAAAATTATCACATGTATAAATTAGTAATTTATTCGCTTGTTTAACGCTTTTCCCAGATTAAATTAAAAATTTATGCTTCCTCAACTCAAACTATGTCTAACATAGTTTCAAAAGATTGAAGCACTCAGCATTTATATGAATATTAAAAATTGTTTTTCGTTAACGTATAGTCTGTATAAAAAGGACGCGTACTATAAAATTTTTGAGCGAAAATATCCCACTAAGGGAACTGTAACATTACAGCACAGTAACTATATATCACATTATAATTAATTACTATTGTTATTAATACAATAATTATTGTAAGAATTGGTCATTCCGTCAAAAACAACTTTTGCGTGGACGCCATTTTTAGACTATATGGACTATTTCTTTTTTGTGTGTAGTTTCTCCGCGGGTATGTGACTTCTTTCAACTATGTACAGGAGTCAAATTTCGACATTTTCCGCCTTTACGGCTAAAACTGAGTATAAAAATACTAAATCTCTTTGAAAACAATTGAGAAAAATAGAACATAAAACGCTAATTGTAACAAGCTTAAAAATCAAAGAATTTTACTTTATTTCATTTAGAAAAACGAGCTCTTGACAGATTTTTTTCTAACTGTGTTTGCACGGCTATTTCTATATATTCATTATTTACGCAAAAACTCTTTTTTGTCTAGATGGCGCAGTGGTTTGAGTTTTTGCTTATCAAAAAAAAAGTTCGGGAGTTCGAGTCCTGCGAAGTCTTTTTTTTAAGTTTTGACAGCGAAACTTTCATTTTATTTAATTTTTAAATCAAAGGTAAATTTTAAAAAAATTCAAACGTTTTCGATATATCCTTTTTTTTAAAAAATGACTGATTAGTGTAAATAAAAGAAAAAAAAACAAATAGGCCATTGTTTGCACTAAATTTTTGATGTTGTTTTTTTGCTTTCTGAATAAATATATTCAAGACATTTTGATGCTATAACAAATAACTTAGTTGTGTTTTTTTTTAATTCAATTAAGTTTACAGCTTTTGAAGAGATTAAAATCACAAATGATTAAGTAATATCAAACTTTAAAATAATATCATGCTCCGGAGCTTCGGTCATTGAAAGCGGAGGGAGCTCCGGAGCTGCCTCTTAAAGCAGCTTATTTAAACTTAAAATACATTTAAAGTTACTCTATCTGGATTTCTAACACTATTTTTATTTATTAAATAAATTTGAAAAAATTTAGTTTACAAAAATTTTTTGACAAAATAAACAATAGCAATACTTTTTTTAATTATTCATAAAAATAGTACGAAATTAGGGCGGAGCTCCGGGGGTTGCTCCAGAGCTCCGAAACGGAGCTCCGGGGAACATCACTAATGTGCGTAATAAACGGTTTAGGCAGTATCAAATGCTTCCTATCTCATCGGCCTCCGAAGCAGGATTTCGCTGCCTCCTATAAGTACAATCCTCGTATGTAGCGGCGACTTTCGTCTTTTTGTATGCTCCAATAATCGCCAAGAATTGTATTTCGTCTTTTAAATCCACTATAGGCAAATAAAATCTAGCTGACCGCGAAAATTGCAGTATTGAATCGACTATTTAACAACCAAGCCATTCAAAATATTTAACAAAATCGGTCTAATAATAAAGATCAAAACCCGTATTTTAATAATTATTTATCAATTTACTTAATTTAAAACCCAAATGCAAATTTTTAAAGGGCTAAAGATGGTTAATTTTAGTATATTTCGTAAAAAGGTGGAATTAAAAAAAATTCTGCGTTCTTATTTGTTTAAAAAAAAAACGTCATTACCGCACAATTTTAATTGGTCCCCTCATGTCTGCATTCTAATTTTCAGCGTCAGCCAGATATAATTCAACCATAATCAGCGTAATGGTAGCAGAAATCATGTGTGGCAGCGCTTTTAAATTTACTTGAGCTTGTAAAATCGAAATGAGTTTGCAATTTTGCGAGTACGTATGCAATTTTACAGTACACATGCTCTTTTTTCCGCGTGGAGATCACTGGCTGGAAACAAGTTGAAATGAATCATTTTACACTGCGCCGTTAAAAAAAAACGGCGGCAAGTATTTCACGGCAATGTTGAATGTCAACCACTAAATAATCTTAACCAAAATCGATTTTAAACGTATAAGATAACAAAATTTAAACAAAAATACAAGCGTTGATTACAAAATGCATACATATACTATAGACTTCTGTACACTAAAACCAATTAATATGAAATAATCTTACATTAGCAATAAATTTTTGTAACTTTTCCTTAAAAAGTTTTCCTTAATTTTTCCTTTGTACAGGTAAGATGATTTTTTTTATAAAAAAGGCGAAAATTAAACCACGCCTACGTTCTCAGCTAGATGATTTTCTGCATTTCATCCTTATTTTCTGCAAATGGGTAGATTAAAAACTGGCATCTTACAAGATTGTCTACCAAAAACGTAATGTTTTAACATTTGAAATTTATTGGGTTCTATCCACTATTCATCAGGCACCCCTATTGTAACTGTTGCTAAAATTTGCGAAACAAGGATATATTATGGTTTTAACAAAAAATTCAAAGCTGTAAAACAATGTGTAGTTGCATATACTGTACACAACTTGTTTTTACAGTGTGACAATCCAATCTAGAAGCTAAAATAACCAGAGACTAAAAAGTTTGAATAGCCAAAAAATTTATTAAAAAATTTGTACAATATAAGAATTGAACCTGTAACCCCCAAAAATGACTCTGTAGTGCTATCCATTACACCGTGGCCCCAACAACGAAGTTTGAAAGATAATCGCCTTTTATTCACGCTTGAACTTTCAGTTTCACAACGCAAATGCAGAAGAGATATAGGCACCTTGCACTGGAACTCGGTTTATACATGAAGTATGCAATATACATAAGTGTCACCATAATGGATAATTACCGTAGCTCCTACTTATCTTTCGTAGTATGCAGATTAACGGACCGAAATTTCGCGCCTTTTCGGTCAGTTGATCTGCATACTACAAAAAATAAGTAGGAGATACGGTAATTATCCATTATGGTGACACTTATGTATATTGCATACTTCATGTATAAACCGAGTTCCAGTGCAAGGTGCCTATATGTTATTATATGTAATTTAGTTTGGGTTACGTGGAAAACCAAGGTCTGCATCAATAGTAGTGATAAAAGTAGTACTAGGACTAGTTAGTGATAACTAGTACCAGGCTAGATAAGCAAACTAGTATACTAGACTAGGAATAGATAATTTTGATTTTCGCCGGACTAGACTAGACCAGACAATTTTCTTGGACTAGACTAGACCAGACCATTTTCTTTGACTAGATAACTAACTAGTCTAGTCCAATTAATATGCAAATTTTTGGCTGAAACCACTAATTTACATAATTGATTAGACTTGTAATTTTGTATCGACAAACCTCTAATGCTACCAACTATATTTTGTTTTTAGTCCTTTTCACAAAGGATTGATAAGTTTGATAAAATTGAAGAATTATGAACTGGTCAAGAAATTTTAAGAGGGTATATGCATTGTTTTAACTTTTTTTTTATTTTAGTGCAAAGCGTAACCTCGCATTTTTGTGGGTAGTTTAAAATTTTTGCTATCAGTTGAAACTGAAAACGTAGCTTTGCTAATTATTGATTCCATTCAATACCTATTTAAAAACTCATTAAAAGCTTCCAATGCATGAAAACATTACCAGAAAAAAACTTCTTTGTTAAATCTAAATCAACCTTTTACATTTATATTCATTTTAGTCTTAAAAGTTTTTTTAATTTTTGGTTAACGATTTTGATGATTTTTTGTAAAAACTTTCTTACCCCTAATAGCCTACAATTTTTTTTCGTCAAAACATTGGGTATATAAAAATACATTTTTTTTAATAGTTTAGGAAATAAAAGTATATGAACTACCCAGAATGGTGTTTTTTGGTGATTCTGTAATTAAAAAATTACTCGATGAGTATAAAAATTTAAGTTACAAAATGACACACATAAAAAAAGCGGAAGCGTTTTGTTTTTACTGATAAATTGATTGCTAAGATTGGTGCTGTATTTATTATTATATTGCGTGGCCGTGCAAAAAAGAAACCTGCGATTTTTTTGACCAAAAACTATTTGTGGTTTTAGTCAAACAATATCGGAAAAAAATAGTAACAAATACGAGAAAACTTAATCTCGATTTGGGTGTAACATTTAACACAAAAAATTATCGTTTGAGCAAAAACAGTCCACAATGCATCATTTTCACTATTTTTTTATAAACAATGATCTAATAAAAATTTGTGACAATTTTTTCACACGAAAAATTCTTTACGAAGAAAAAAAGAAGCTATGATATTAAAAACAAAAATTTCAAACACCTTCCATTTTCATCACTATAACATTAAAAATGGAAAATTTTATTTTATATGCTTTAAAATGAACAGTCTTAAGGCTTTTAAATCATATTTGAATATGCATTATTCCAAACACATTTTGGTATTTGATTAGAAAACCGTAAAGTGTTCGTAAAAAATGATAAATTTTTAAAATACGCTAAAATATTACGCTAAATTATTTTTAAGATAGAAAGTGAAATATTGAAACAGTGATTTTTTCTTTAAAAAATTAAACTAAAATCTTATAATATTTTTCTGTTGATTTGATAAAAAAACAAAAAAATAGATTAACCTCCACTCGAAAACCCAGAAAAATTACCGGAATTAAACACCCTACCGATTCGACCACGCGCAAAAATTGTTAAAACTCATTTTCTTAACTTAAAACTTGTTAAAACCCATTCTCGTTATCGATTTTTCCCCAGTTATAACGATGCATGGGCGTAGCAAAGGGGGGTCTAGGGGTATAGACCCCACTTGTGTGCGGCAGGGATAGAAATTTGGTAGTCTAGAGAGGATATTTTTTTTTTAATTTTCTCGCGCTTCGCTCGCTCAGTGCTGGATTTTTTCTTTTCTTTTATATATATCATTGCATTTGAAAAATTCACGAATGTTCAAATTTTATCTTTAAACTTTTTTTTTGAGATTTGTTAAATTTTGAAATATTTTTTCATAGCAAACAGTAGAATTTATTTGTAGTAAAATAATCAAAATTCCTAATGTTTTAATTGTTCCCACCTTTAATTTAGTGTTACTTTGTTTCCAACCCTGGTACGACCACGCTGGACCCCCCTTTAGACTGTATTAAAATTAAATTTAAAAGTTGGGAAAAATAATTTTAAAAAAGTTTTCTCGACCTTTGCGTTGCTTGTCGGTAATTCAATTTACCTATTATTAGTTGTTCAATCAATGTTTTGGAAATCGAAAATTTTAAGGTGTCAAATTTTTTGTAAGTTTTTTTTTGTTTTATAGACTTATTTTTTTTTATTTTAATTAAAATTAATAGCAATATAATGAAGGGATAAATTTTTCCGCAGTGTTTATTAAGTTATTTATTTGGTGTCCGGAAAAAATACCTTCTGCAAAATATCTTCTGGAAAAAATATCTTCTTTCAGAAGTAAATGATTTAATATTATTAAAAACTTTTAAAGGTTTTTTTAAACTTTTTTATGCCGTTTTGGCTTGATTTTAGGGTTTCGCTTAGGCTTAGGAAAATAAAGTTTCCTGTAGTTGAGAATATAAAAGTCTTTCAGAATATATTCTTTCCGAAGATATTTTGCAGAAGGTATTTTTTCCGGGTGCCATTTATTTTGGCAGAAATAACGGAATAAACACTCCTGGTGGAACACGCGTTTAAAATTTACATTCCCCTAGACTGCCCCTTTCCAAACCTTTGTTCAAGTTTGGGCTACGCCCATGGTCGTACGTAATACTTTATGCGTTATTACTGCACAGTGATCAAGCAAATTGAAAAGTTTAAAGTTGTTACAGTAGCAATATGCCTATTTTCTTTACCAGGTACAATTTAAATACGACCTAGAAACATAAAGTTTACTGTGGTAAAGTTCTATCATCGCAATGGTTAGACGAATATTCCACAAAAATTTCACGAAGATTTCGTAAAACGAAAGTTTCACCGTGGTAACTGGCGATTACGAGAACATGTTAAGTTTTCGAGTTTTTGGCGAAAAAATCGCAGGATTCTTCTACGGAAAACGCAATATCTCCAACAAATACTGCGTCAGTCTTCTTGTATTTACAAGAAAATACTTTTGCTCCGATATCCTGGGTACCCACTCTTTAAATTTATAGTCTCCAAAATAAGGATGCATATCTTGTGAAAAAATGATCTAAGAATAAAGCAAAAAAAAAGGCGATTTCTTCCCCGGACATATGTTTAGACAGAAAAAATGTGGATTGGTATAACAAATTAGACAATAATTATAACTAATTACACTATCGGTGAACTAATTACACAGCAAAGTTGTAATTTTCCTATGATGTAATGCAATAACAATGAAATATTTATACTCACAGAAATTTTTTTAAATGTATTTCACGTTAAAAAATGCGTAAGAAAACCGTATTTCTTTTTGTAATTTTTGTATCTGTCACGTTTTATGGAAGCTTGTAATATTTTAGCAAAATCGCAATGTCATGCCTACACGAAAAAAAAATCCTTTATGAAATTTCAGGCATAAAAAATATAATAATGTAATTTCTATTTTAGTTTTAATATTTTATCGTGGTGAAAAAGAAGATTTTTTGATTTTTAAATTTTGCGCACTCTTCGGTCAGTTCCTTTATAATATATCATAAACTAAACTTTAGTTTAAAATAAAAGACTGTTTTCTAAGAGTTTATGAGTTTTTTATTTTGGAAAAAAAAGTTTTTCGCTTGTCTTGGTAAGGCTTTCTTACATGATGAAATCAACTCATATATTTTAAACACTTTCAGGGCCATAGCCAGGATTTCAATTGAGGGGGGGATTTTTTGGAAGGTGCTTTATAGGGGCCCACAAGGGGGGTCTGGGGGGCGGAAGCCCTCCAGCGGGGTCAAGGGGCAGAGCCCCTTGTCCGGGGGGCAGAATGTTCCCCGGGGTGGAAAATTTTTTAAAAAATTTTAAGCTTTTAAAAGGCACCAGGAAATCTAAATTTATGTACTGAATCTTTATTTTCTGTTGTTTTTTTAAATAAATACAACAAAATAAAATAGTTTTAGGTATTTTATTACCATTTTAATAAAAAAGAACAAACGTTTTCTAAAAATAAAAAAATCTTTATTTAATTTTAGTTAAGTTTTTATAGTAAATGCTTCAGTTATTAATACTATAAATAAATAACTGAAGCATTAATAACTGAAATTAATAACTGAAGCATTAATAATATTAATGTATCAGTTATTAATACTAAAAATTCTAAGAAAACCGCTTTTTTATACCAAAAAAGTGGTTGAATCGTGACTTCCTGCTCTTTGATACTGCCGCTTTTATGCAAATATTTTCACACAAAACAAAAATACAATATTTTAAAACTCACTGCACGAATGTTTTGAATTATAAATAATTCCTTTTTTATAAATAAGAGCTTTCATAATCATTTTAAATAACGGATTTTAGATAGCTTTAATACATTACAGAGTGATTTTGAAAAAAATTTTTTTTCAAATTTAAAAAAAAAACCAAAGAGGGGACCCTTACAAAATTTTTTGCCTTCCCAGAATTTGAGGGGGGATTAATCCCCCCAATCCCCCCTGGCTACGGCCCTGCTTTTACTGTAGACAAAAGTTTTAACATTGGAATTTATTAGCAACAGCAAAAAAGTTTACTGTTTGACTACGTTTTATTTGAAATATTTTCGGAAGTCTCTGTATTTTGTACAAGAAGCACTGTTCATTGACGGAAACGTCCGCAAGAAAAATGTTCGGTGATAAAAAATTTACTTTTAAAAGCGATTTTACAGCGATTGTAATTAAAAAAAAAATGTTTTCTTAGCAGGAGGCTTCTATAACAGGGTTTCCAGCGCCTTAGGCACAGTGCTCTCCCTGTCTTCCCTGACCAATTTTCCTAAATTTGGCATATTCTCCCTGACTTTTTGCAAAGCTCTCCCTGACTTTTTAAGGAAGCTTTTTAAGCATACTTAGACACTTTTCATAACATGCAATATCTAACCTTGGGATTGCACTCTTTTGTTAATTTTTAAGAGTGTATTTATTGCTTTAGTTAAAATCTATGCATAAATTAACAGTAAATTATATATTTGATTAAACAAGGCTTGAATTAAATTAAGTTTTAGACAACAGAACACAACACACAGAATTTTATTTTTTAAAAATAAAAGAAACACTATATAAGTATAACTATAACATTGAGTAATTTTAATTCTTTTTTATTTTAGCAACGAGATCATTTATTTTAGAGTCAATGGCCTGCTGTTCTTCACTTATTCTTCTTTTTTGGGCTTTAGCCTCTTTAAGTTCTTTCAACTGCATTTTAAGTTTGGCTTGTTTTTCCTTTTCTTTGTTTTCCTCTTTTTTGTGTTTTCTAAATAAAATTTGTATGCACTGTGTGCGCTACGGCATTGAACTAGTAGTTTACGGTTTACGTCAACATTAAGATGCCCACCCTTCGCTTGAATATGGTCATATACAATTCTTTGCGCTATTAAAGACTTTTCAGAAAGATTTTCAACTAGGATCGATTCATTAACAGAGAAACCAAATTCAACAGACGCATTTCCGTGTGATAATAAGAGCATCATCTAGAAGAGACGAATTTGTGTAATATAAAAATTATGTTTAAATTTAAGTCACAAATTTTTATAAATCTTTAGAGACTAAGCTTATCAAATGCGTTAAAAATCAAGAAATTAGCTATAGGGTAGTGCATTTAATTTCGGCACTTTTTTGTTTTTCCAATATAACTTTTTACTGTATGGCCCAATTTTCATGTTTGATAGCTCATTTTGAACTTTCACAATACTGCGTTGCGTCACAAAAGTTTCACTGTACGAAAGTATTTTTTTTACTTAACTAAATCAGTTTTAAAAAAAATGAAAAATTGCCGAAATTAAATATGTGCATTTAATTTCAGCACTATAAAAACAATCGATTGTTTCTCAGTAAAAAAATCATCATTTTCAAAAATTTAAAAGCCTATCATTATCTTCAGACAGTTTTCTTTAATTTAAGCTTCTATTTGTTGTTCAACGTTTAACTGGCAAAAAGTTACAGCTAAAATGCCAAATGTTATCAAAATGAGCAAAATTTGGAGAAAAAGTGCATTTAATCTCGGCACTTTTTAAAAGGACCCTCTTAATTGAGTTTAAGTGCAGTGCTATGACCCCTACACATTTCAACGTTGTCTTTTAACTATTTACAACTAGAATTTAACACCCGACCACTTAATTCAACCCGTTTTTACCTACAGCAATATGTGTGCCGAAATTACACTATTTTATTTTATAACGATTGCTCATCACAGACGCAACGTAGAACCACCTGGACTAAAATTCGGAAAATAGACTAAATTTTACCAGGACAGTTCAATTTTTAAACCTATTTATTGCGTAATCATGAAATGCCCATGTTCTAAAAACGAGTAACAAATTTATTTTTTATAAATTACATAATTTCACATGAAAATATCATAACATAACAAATAAAAAGCTCACGACAGTCATCTACATATAATTAGCTCTTATTTAAGCTATCAAACGTCGTATTCCGTCCAGGATTACCAAAGATATAGTCCAAAATCAAAAATGCCCAATTGGGAAAAGTGCTGAAATTAAATGCACTACCCTACATAAAATCCAACACATGCTTTATGTCAACCATTGAAAAATTATCAAATTTAAAAGTATAAACTCAATTACTTATACCTTCACAACGCTCCAGAGCTCAACATACTCAAAAGAAGACCCTATCAGTGAAAAATAAAAAGTGTCCAGTCGGTCAGAGTCCCCGAAGAGATTTAAGTGCTTGAATTATAAGCCTGCTTAAGCACTAATAATAATAAGTTCCTATTTCAATTATTGTCAAAATAAAAATAATCATTTCATTAAAAACGCTTATAATATAATTACTTCATGCCGTACTTCCTAACGTAGGCGCGAAATTTTGAAAAAATTTTATCAAACTTATAAAATATATCATACATTTTAATGTTTCCAAAACGTAAAATTCTCCCTGACTTGTCAGAGCTCTCCCTGTCTTCCCTGACCACTTTTTGCTCTCCCTGTCCTCTCCCTGACTCGCTGGAAACCCTGCAGTACTTTCTTTGTTCAAAGTACGCAGAGCGCTTAGAGGGACTTTTCTAGTGAGTTTATTGAAATAAAACCAAAAATATATAATCCTTAGTATATAGTATTATATATTTTTGATAAAACCACCTAAGAATGTTGTTTGGGAGTTTAAAAAAATAAACAAGGTACGTTTTGTTAAAAAACTTGGACTAGTTTAGGACAAGCGAATAATTCCGCGGGACTAAATAACAAATCAAAAAGTAATTAGTACTAAGACTAGGACTACAGAAAACTTTTGGTCTTTAACTAGTACTATACTAACCTTTGGGGTAACTAGTACTAAACTAGACTAGCTACAAAAATCCAGGACTACTTTTATCACTAATCAATATAGTTAAGGTGTTAATGAGTTTTATCAGAACTTTATCAGTTTTACTATGACACGACATTTAATTTGACGGTGTGTTGTATTGTTAAATGTTAAAAAATTTTTGTTTAATTTGCATACGCAAAGAAGAAATCGTAATAATTCAATAAAACGGCTTCTTAAATTGGCTACTCTGTCGATATTCGAATAGTAAAAAAAACTTTATTAACAAACATAACAAATATCAACTTTTAAAAGACAGCGCTGAGTTCAGAATATCCGGTGAGTTATAGGTTGGCAACCACCCGGACTTTGATAGAAAAAAAATACCTAAATTTTTTTTAGCAATTTACAAAAAATTAAAACAGCACTGCACAAATTTTTTATAATTTTAAAACAATACCAAAAATTATTTTGTTAAATTTTTTAAACTATTTTCAATCCTTATTAAAAATGTTAAAACTAGTCGTAAAAAACGGAATGTAATAATCTTTCAAGCTTAAAATCCCTTTTTTTAGAAGTTTGGAGCATGATATTAAAGGATAGGAACATCACTAATTTTAAAGGATAGGAACATCACTATTTCTAACTCACATTACTGGCAAAACCCTCAGCAATAATTATAGCAACCTTTAAACCTATAATTATATAATTTATAACAAAAACATAAACAGACGCCTTAAAATAAATAACCATAAACAATCAAATAAATAAACTATATAATATAACGAGTACTGCTAATTGTAGCCGTATATGATTAAAATTCAATTCTTTTTTCGTACGTAAATATTCTTCTTATACATTAATAGTCAGCATAAATTCCTATTAACAAAATTATTGGCAAACATAAGTCATATCTTTAAATGTCACCGTATGCAACAATGAATAATTTAAAATTAAACATTATATAAAGTAGTGCTGTTCCCGGAGCTCTGGAGCCGAATTTCTCTTTCAGGAGCTGCGGAGCAACCCTCGAAATTGCGCCGTATTTGTGTACTAATTTCTTGAATAGTTATAGAGTGATACCACAGACTATATTTTTCAAAATTGTTTTGTAAACTAATTTTGTTCCAAAAACTTATTTAAAAAATAAGAATAATCTTAAAAATGCGTATAGAGTTAACTTTAGAGTGTACATATTTCAAGCTTAAATAAGCTAGAGATTGCTCATTTAAGGGAAGGGGCTTATTCCGCCTTAAATGGGCCGAGCTCCAGAGCATGATATTGTAGGGTAGGAACATCACTAATACAAAGTTTATATACTTTAAAACATTTAGAACAAATTAGAATAACACGTAGAATAAACTATGTCGTTTTTTGTTTTTTAAGTAGCCCTATTTTGATTTAAAAGATTTTGTTTAACCAATTTTTTTATCATTTTCGTTTTTTTGCAAAATAAAAAAAAATCCAGGTTACAATAATCTTAAGTTTACAATCAAAATTTAGGTTACCAACAAAACCTTTAATTGATAACATTATAACGAAACTTTTTATCCCACAAAACTTATACGTATATAAAAAGCACCCAAAATGGAGTACTGAGATTCCACCCAGATATACAAGTAAACAATACCTATGGCTAATTTTTGGATTATTTACTCACACTTTTCTTTTGCAATTCCAAATCGTAGGCCTTAATCAATAAAAAAATAAAATCACTCCTAATTTTTTTACTAATACAAACGGTGACCATGGATTTATCGCTACAGCAGAACGGGTAAAATCAAGTCATTGTATAAATGTAAAAATTTTCAGCATCAATATCGTTTTTAGTACTGGGACCCCCCGAATTTAAGGGGGGGGGGGTATTTGAGATATCCCCAAATTTAAGAAAGGAGGGGTGTCGGCTTTAATCTGAATTTTTTTAGGGGGGGGTATAATATAACCTCCCCTCCCTGCCCACCTATACATGAGGCCGCGGCTCCGCTATAGCACATTATACAAAACCAACAAGCTTAAAATCGCAAGAACTTCGCCACCAAATTTATCTTTGCATTGCAAGTTTTTTCGATGTCCTAAAAAATAGTAATTTTATAATAATGAATAATAATAATAAAAAAATAGTTTGTAAATAAATACATACTTAGACTTGTGCAGTGTCCCCCGGGGTTTTATGGGGGAGGCAATTACAAAACAGGGGCACGGGGGAAAACTTTTTTGAAACGGGGGGTGGCAATAAAACGGGGGGGCAAGCAGGGGAGAAAGAAAAAAAGGAAAAAAAGAAGAGAAAAAGGAAAAAAGGGACAAAAAAAGCGAAAATAAGGCAAAAATAGGTCTAATATGACTTAAAATACATTGAAATAGGCTAAAAACTGCAAAAAATTCGCGATGATGGCATCATCATAGGTCAAAAACGGCGTCATAATTTTAGAGTAATTTTTCATTTTTTGGCGGGGCAATAAAACGGGGGGCAAATCCTCCAATAAAGCGGATAGAGCCATTTTCAAATCGTGCACAGGTCTGCATACTAAGAAAATTTGTAATAGTATACTAAATTGCTAACATAACACTGAAATAACATCTTTTTGACGTTCCATTCAAAAATATAACGTAAGAATACAACAAAAATAATATTACATTTTTTTGTAAATGTATATTATATTTTCAGATATATTTCCACTAATACAAACAAGTGAGGCACACCGCAAGTCATGCTTTTCATTATTTTTATTACGACCTTAATAAGAACACTGGGAAGCATCAATGTTTCTGACATGTGTGAAGCCTAGTTGGGATGCCTTATGCCTAAAGGACTTATTAAATAACGCCAACAGTTGTTTTGTTTTATAAGCATAGATGAACAAGGGGGGTAGGGTGGGGTCCACTCCCCCCTAGCCTCGAAATTTTGGGGGCCCCCCCTAGAAAAAAATCCAGGGCCCCCCCCTCCCCCCAAATTTTCGAATTTTTTACCCCTGACCCCCCTCTAGATTTTGAAATCTGACCCCCCCCCTCCCCTCTCGAGAAAATTTTAAGTACTTTTTTTATACTAAATTTTCTTGCAAAAACGTGAATTTTTAACACAAATTCATGTTTTTATACCCTTTTTATACCTAAATATCGCTTTTTATTTAATAAAATGTAGTATTATCCTATAAAAAGAACTATTATTAAAGTTATTATGGTTTAAAACTGTTTTGCTTTGGACACCGGACCCCACCTGACCCCCCTCTAGATTTCAAAATTTCGCACCCCGGGTCGACCCCCCTAAAAAGCTAGGGTGGGGTTCGAACCCCCTAGGACCCCCCTCCTAGATTTTGAAAAGTCATTTACCCGGGGTAAACACCCCCTAGCTTTTTAACCGTGTTCATCTATGTTTATAAGGTGATTTTTAATTTTCGCAAATATCTTGATTAGGGCGCGATATAATAAAGGTACACCTAGATTATTTACGGTTACGCGTACGTAAACGTCAAAAACTAAGCTCTAAACATAGTAATCGAAAACTCTAACTGAATCTGAAGCGTGTCCGATCTAGAGGGTTCCCTAATAGAAGTAAGGTAAAGTTGTCCGAGTAAAACAGTTGAAAAATATTGTTTTTGAATAAACAAAACGTTTGATTTCAGTTCATATTGACTATATTAGCATGTATTAAAAAAACAACAAGCCAAATTGTATTTTACTTAAATTAAAGTGTAATAATATCAAAAAATCGGCCGTCCAGACTAAAAGGTTGCTTACATAAGTTGAATAAAAACAACTCCAACACAATTTACAACTTAGTTTGTCACAGTATTGTTAACAAATTATCAAGAGTTATGATGGAC
>JASAMX010001089.1:0-22552 GCA_030248175.1 Microlaimidae sp. YZB2_3 | reverse complement strand
GAGGTACCCCAAAAAAATTTTTTCCCAAAACCATTAAAAACGTTAAAATTTTAAATAATAAAAACTTTTTGGTTTTTAGTATATGTCAAAAAACCTAGTATTAAGCGTACAATGAACCCTGAAACATACAAAATTTGGCCATTTTAGCTGGTTTTTTAAAGGCTAGAAAAGCATTTATTGTTAAATACTTTTTCAAAACTTAATCAATGAATAGATAATTATTTTAAATATTTTTTTCTTTCTTGTTTTGTTGTTTTCCTTTCTGCATTTATAACCCTCTAAATGTAGTGCTTATTCTATTTGTATTGTGTGGTTTACAAATTAGCCTTTCACCACTTGTCGTTTATTTTATTTCCATTTTTCTTGAATACAGTCCTATATATGTTATACCCAACGTGAATCATTTTGTAATAGTAACTATCATTACAGCGCATTGCTCTTTGATTGTAAAAAATGTGGTGTAGCGTGCAAAAGGTTACTGGGAGGGAAAGAATGGCTCTGAAAAGTCTAGGAAAAAACAAAAACCAAAAACAAGCATATGTAATTTCAACAATATTTCAACGGTTGTTAATGAATACAGCACACAAAGAATTACCAGTAAAGTACCACAAGATTTTGATGACTTCATCAATCTTGAAACGATTAGAATTACTCACTCTCCAGAAAACAATTATAGATATTATGTATCTTGGTCATGGAAAAGTAGAAAACCAAATTTACCAGACAACCGCGGTCTTGCTTTTGGGAGATTTAGATCTCTGATTTGTTTTTTTTATTTGCCCCCAGTTTTTTTTATTTACAAGTATTAAAACTTAAGGAAAATAGCACAAAAGCTTCATGACCTGAACACTATAATTAGCAACAAAAATTCTAAATTTATTTAGCTGAAACAAATTTATTTAAGCATGCAAATGGGGTTATTTTTACTTACGTTCCCTTTAGGAGATCTCCTTTGGTTGGCGTTTAACTGAAGTGGGACGACACTCTGCAAGTGTGTATGCAATTGCATGCTATATAAAAGAGAAGGAAATAACTGTTTCTTATTCTGAATCATTGGTTGAGTTTTGCACATCACGCAATGGGGGCGAAAATTAAACACAGATTATTACATAACGTAATTTAATTAATTATAAGTACATTTTGTAATTAAATTAATACTTTTATCACTTTATTAACACGTTTTTAAACAAAAAATTTTTTAATTAAGTTAATAAAAAACTATGATAAAATTTAAATCCTTCAGTGGGATTAAAACTTAGTTATTTCTGTAGTGAGGAGACTAAGTCGAACGCTCTAACCATCGTACTACTGCATGTCAGGGTTAAAGGTTTTAAAACGTATATTTAAGTAAGTCGGATCAGTCTGTAGTTTTTGGCGTCATATCAAAAACTTAAAATAAAGAAAAAAAATTGATAATATACAGATTTTAATGAAAGTTTTGATTTAGTTAGATACAAGACTGAACAATATTTTGGATTGTTTTCAATTGAAAAACTCATTCAGGATTTACTTATTTGCATATTTTAAAATTTTTTTAAATTTTTTTAATTCCTTTTGATTTCAAATTATAAATAAAATTTTTCCTCTATTTTTTATTAATTTTCCATAAAATTTTAGAAAAAAATACTATTCAAATTTTTTTAAAAAACCAAAAACTGTTTTGACATTTAAATTCATTGAGTTTAAAATAGAACAACCGGTAAACAATAAAATTATCACCGATGAATACATCATAATCCCAGCATTTGATAGTGTTCTTAGACAAAAATTAATATCTAAGTTGATTGTTTAACTTTTAGTAAATATTGTTACAACTGTGGTGTTCTACTTTAGGTAATTAATTACTCAACATGGCTCACAAACTACTCAACATGAAAATAAACACTGATTTTAAATTAGCTTGAGTGTTATTTTTATTTTATTTTTAGAATTTTTAGCTTACGGTCAAATATAGCTATAAAAATTCAAAATCGCTACTTTGGTAAGTTCAGAAATTCCATTTGATCAGAAAAATACTTTACAATATTTAATTTTATTTCATACGCTATCAAATAAAACTATATTTCATTATATTCGATATTTGGTAAAAATAATAAAAACAAACAGAAACATCTTTTTCTCTAGTGCTTTCCAAGCCAGAAAAACAGAATTCAAGGAAACAGCAATTTAATAGAATTTTAACAGGCCGGGTCAAGCAGCTAATATTTTTCACTTTTCAGCAAGCGTCATCCACTGATCAAACTTTATGGACCGTGCGTTAAAAAACTTTTAAGTCTACCACCAAAATCTGACCTATTTAAATTCTGATGAGATTAATCCCACAAAATCCGTTTCCACGTACATATTAATCTTAACCAATTTAACTGTAAAAACGAATTAAGATCTTTTATCGTGCGGTGTAAATTTTCGGTACTAAAATGATATTTTTGTAGGAAAATTAGACTGTCCTGTTAAAATAATTTATAAACCTTTAGTTCAAACATGTCAGATATGTAAACGTGGTGGCACGGATTGTTTCACTACTACAACTACAAACAATAAAAAACTCATTACACAAAGATATATCATTTTTCAATTAAATTAGCTAAAACCATAAATATTCAATTTTCATCGGAATAAATCTTTATTTCCATATCTTCAGCTTTTCCCAAATTCAAAATTTTAGGATATATTTCATGTGTTGTAAATAGTAACTAAAATCAAGATTTAAGTGTTTAAACATATTAAGAAAATTAAATTTTGTATGTTTTATTTTTCATGTGGCTTTCGATAGAACAGGAACCTATGGACCTATCTAGCATTACAAAATTTTGGGTCTGCGGTCCCGCCGCAAAATCAGAATTTATTAGGAAACCAATGATTTTTACCAAATTTTTTCACAAACCGGAGATTAAACAACAATATTAAAACAATTTCGAATATGTTTGTCAACTTCTGACTATTATTTAGAGCTATTTTAAGCATTAATAAGGTTTTCATATGCAAATTTATTTCGAATACGTTTGTCAACTTCTGGCTATTATTTAGAGCTATTTTTAGCATTAATAAGGTTTTCATATGCAAATTTATTTCAGTTAACCAGAAAAAAAGACATTTTGTAATGCTTTAATTTAATACAAAATTTGTCAAATAGAGGTTTTATTATTTGTATTATTTCTAATTTCAAAAATAATACAATAAAATGTATTTAATTTGAGAACTTTGTTTTGTGGTGGTACCGTCGACCCAATTTTTGTAATGCTAGGTAGGTCCATTTCATAAAAATTGCGTGTAGCTAATTTACAGCTGTAAATTAATAAACGCATTTTTTTCCTTTGTATGTTTTGGCCATAATTAATATCCCCATCTGGTTGACAAAGTTTAGGATTTTATTTGTTGTGTTTGGACTCAATTGTTATCACAAGATAAATTCTTTGGCGTCGGCTAAATGAGCTTGTGGCATTGCATTCTAAAATATAATTTTCGATTATAATTGCAAAACTTAATTTTATAAAACTAGTCTTGAAAAATGCTTCAAGAATAGAGCAGAAAAAAGGGGCGATTTTTCCCTGGGCGTATGTTTAGACAAAAAAGATGTGGCCTAGTCTGAGATGGGCATTATGTGAACTATAGAAAATTTGCATTTGGTTTGGGCAGCTGCTTACCAAATAAAAATTTCTACCATATGATAATGATTTGTTTATACATTGATCTAATCACACAGCATTGTTGCATGTTTTTTAGTTTGATGAAATGCCAATTTAAAAAATCATACTCACAGCAATCTTTGACAATCGCGAAATCGCCACTTTTTCAATTAGAAGGTTATATTTGTATGTGTAAAAAACAACTATAAATTTGAAAAAGTGGTGATTGTCAATAGTGTTGTCAATAGTGTTGGCTTGTCAATAGTGTTGGCTTGTCAATAGTGTTGTTACAGTATTACTGGTACTGGTACTTAAACCCTTCCAGTACCACTAATTTTAGTTCAAGTACAATACTGGTACTGTACTGTATTAAAATTTCGGTTTGAAAAAATACTGGTACTGGTACTGGAAAAAAAATAGGAAGTTAGAAAATACTGGTACTCGAACTGATTTTATTTCAGTTTCAGTACCAGTACCAGTATTAATAATCAGGTTTAACGCAAAAAATCTCCACTGGTGTTTCTCAGCGCAGGCGTAATGGGTGCAGTGAAAGCTTGTATTTTTATTGTAAAGTAGGGGTGGGTTTTTCAAAACAGATAAGGGATTCTTTAACTTATAAGGGGCTCCTTATATTGGGGCCACCTTAATTTTTTTGTTGTTCACAACTCACTCATGACGTAACTCAAGTCATAACTCGCTCGGTCAATCATTATGTATATGCAAATTTTATTTAAAACAGTTATAACTCGGCAAAATAAAATTTATATGACTTTAAATTGGAAACATAACTACAATTGACATGAAAACTAAAATTGATTGATAATAACGACTTTGTGATCTGACAAATTTTGCGGTCAATCATGACGTTTATGCAAATTTTATTTAAAACAATTATAACTCGACCAAAGAAAAATGATATGACTTAAAATTTAGAACAAAGATAGATAGAACTTGTAACGGAGAATTGATTGGTAGCGATGTTTTTTAATTTGACATTTGTGCGATTGGGGTAAATGGAATTTACAGTCAGCAAATTTATACCGTTAAGCACAGCCAAAAACACAGGTGTTAATAGGAAGAAAAGGGTGGGAATGTAATAAAGAAGTTACTAGCTTAAACCAAAAAATTTTTAAAAAACAAATAATATTATAAAACTATTTTATAGATATTTACCATATTATATAAATATATGAATAACTACTATAATTGTTAAAGCATTATTTGCTAAAATTGAGTGGTATATTTATTATGAGAAAATTATAAAAAAGTGATATACATAGTATAAATAATAACCTGTATAATAATTGGTTTATGTTAGTTGCATGATTATGATATGTAAGAAACATGAGAGTATTAAATTTTTTAAAAAATAATTAATTAATTAATTATAATGCATTATTAAATTATTTATTAGATTAATTATTACTAGTATTATTAATAATTGTTGTTTGTAAAGTGATGTGTGATATATTTATTATAACTATGTTGGAGGATATTATAGGTTAATGCCACAAAATTTTTTTTAGTTTTTAAAGAATTTATAGTAATAAAATAATGCTGCAAGAAATAATGAAAAGTGAGTGTGCAACTGTAAATTTAAAATATAAAAATATATGTTAATTATGAAATTATAAGTGCAATTATAAGAAGCTTGAACTAGATGTATACAGAATGCAAAGTTTATTAGAGATATATTTATATAATGTTAATTATGAAGTTGTAAGTGCAATTATAAGAAACCTGTACTAGATGTATACAAAATGCAATGTTTATTAGCGATATATAAGTGTGTTATATTGATAAAATGGTATGTATTATATTTAAATAGTAGGATGCTAAGAATATTTACAATGTGCTAAAATAGTAATAAAAATATTAATAATGCATATTATAAGAAACAACTGGTATTAAACTATTATTTTAGTAGAATGAAGAATGGAGAATTTTTAAAAAAATTTTAGATATAATATAATTTTTAAAACCAATAAATAAACTATTGAGAAATACAATGTTTATAGTAACAGAGCAAGTTATCATTTTAGTATATTTCGTCGCTTAACCTTGTATAGACTAAGGACAAGTTATTGAGAAGCGCGACTCATCAGCAAGATACATCCCAATAAGCTTTACTATAGGACTAAAATGGATTAAAATTTTTTTAGTAATATGAAAATGCACATAACATTATTATTTATACAGGCAAACACATGGTAGTAATTAGTAAAAAAATCTTACTAACTACTAAGTTTGCTGGTCTTTTAACGAACATATATATGGTTGACAATAGAGAATCGATTGATAATCACGATTTTTTGATCTGACAAATTATGCGGTCGATCATGACGTATATGCAAATTTCAAAGATAATCTAATTGGCTACACGGTTAAGGACTAACCAGTTACACAACAAGACTTGAACTAGTTAATACTTTTAATGCGTCTTACAAAAAACCAAAGACTGTACAAAATTCAAATAACTACATTTTAAAAACAAATCGATCAACACGAAATGAATTTGTTGTGGTAAGATCCAAAATAAAAAGTCATTTAACCAAAAATGGATTTTTTTATTATTTTCATTTGAATTAAGTTTTTGATAAGAAAATGAACATTTCAATTTTTATTACGTATGTATTACATAATGTATAGTAATATTTGTTTTTTAAATATGCAATACTTTTGCGCAAATTTTGGTTAAGCTTTCAAAGTGATAAAGGAAATTGCCTTTTGGCTGAAATGGTTGAAAGAGGGGCGGCTGTCCCCTCCTCAGGGTCCGGCAAAGCCAGATTTTTCTTTATTATTAATTTAAAAACTTTCCTGATGCGTTCCAAAAGCATATTAGGAGTAAAAAACCCAAATTTTCCTGCTTCGCGGGTAGTTTAAATTGATAATTTATCTTAGTTTTTCAATTAAAATCAGTTATGCCTATCAATATTGAAGGCATACATATCAAATAAAACTACTGTAAATAATAAATTACACTTTTAATAATGTTTTAAACACATATTTTAAATTTAAAGGGATAAACTATCTTAAATTGAGTAATACTTATTAACTGGAAATAAAATTTCTAGTGTGTTTTAGAGTCTTAAATTAAAAATTTTCTCCCCTGGGGGCATTCTGCCACCCAGACCTCTCTGACTAGAGGCTTTGCCTCTTGACTCCGCTCGAGGGCTCTTCTCTTCCAGATCCCCATTTCTGGGAGATTGCCTCTCCCCATCTCCCTTCAGGGTGAGTATTATCTCCTCTCTAAAGGGCATGCTGCTGCACAAGCTATAAAGGAAGAAGAACCAAAGAAAGCTTGGTTTCGCAGTATTTCGTCACTAATGAGGAGACCAACTAAGCTTCTTGCCAAATAAAGGGTTGTTCTGAGCCCAATATACACTCGATTTTAGCAACAAATATTAAAAAACACTTAAAATTTCCCCACAAGAAACAGAAAAAATGTTCTGATTTTAATTTTCGTTTTATTATTATTGCAATATATTATAAACAAAACACTTAAATTTAAGATGAATAAGAAAACTTTCCTCTAAAACTGTCCTATAAAAAATAGTAAGTTAAATTTTTCCACGAAACGTTTTAAGATGTTCCCCAGTCAATATTGCTCGTTTTGAAAATATAGCTTTCTTATTTTTCATATAAATAATATTCTGCATTAAAAACAAAAAAAAACACATTATTTAGAAAATTGACACAAGGAAATAAATAACTTACTGCGTGAATTGCCAAATTAACCTGCCAACCAAACCTGCCAAATTAAAATTGCCAACTCTAAAAACCAAAATTTAACCTTTTTATTTAAAAAAATTAATTTTAGAGATAAGGCGCCAATTTTTTTAACTGATCTGTAGCCAAGATAAACTTTTGCAAAAAATTTTGAATGGATCTTCGAAAAATAAAATTCTTAAAATAATTAAAAAATAAAATAGTAGTTGCGACCACAACATGGCCCTAATTGTTTTTAATTTTTCACAAATAAAAACGTTAAAAATGATTTGTTGTGTTTCTAAATTTTTTTTTAAGTCTAATACCTAGGCTATTAAAAAATTCTCTACAATAACTCAATGTAAAAAAACTGTACATTTAAAACAATAAGTAATTTATTTATTATAAAATACTGGTACTGGAATTAATATTAGTACTAAATCCTAGAATACTGGAACTAAATTTTGGTTTTTTAAAAACACTGGTACTGTACTCAAATAAAATTTAAAGTAGGGATAGTACTGGTAATGTACTGCAACTAAAATGAGGACGGTACTTTTACTGGCACTGTACTGGAATGTTTTTGAACAACCAGCATAGTACTGGCACTGGTACTGGAATGAAATCTGAGTACTGTAACAACACTACTTGTCAAAGATTGCTGTGAGTATGATTTTTTAAATTCACATTCCATCAAACTAAAAAACTTGCAACAATGCTGTGTGATTAGATCAATGTATAAACAATCATTATCATATGAAATTTTTATTTAGTGAGCAGCTGCCCAAACCAAATGCAAATTTCCTATAGTCCACATAATGTCTATCTCAGCCTAGTCCACATCTTATCTGTCTAAACATACGCCCAGGGAAAAATCGCCCTTTTTTCTGCCCTATTCTTAGAGCATTTTTCAAGGCTAGTCTACCACTTTTTTTTAATTAAATTTAAAAAATAGCCTAATAAATTATAGTTTTAGATTTTAGTTTTAGTTTCCATTGCCGAGATATACTTTTTTAAATAAAAATAATAAGAAGAAGATGAATTTAAATTACAAAATTTACCCACGTTGTTTAATTATACTTAGTGCGGTGCAGTTGCGCTCCAGACGAAGTTTAAATACGTTCTCTAGATATAGTTGGCGCGATCTTGTGCGCCAAATAAAAAAAAGATGATGAACATGAATTACAAAATTTACTCACGTTCTCTAAGTATAGTTGGCGCGGTGCGGTGTGTTAAATTGCAGTGTGGCACCTCCACACCATGGATGATTACTTACCGGCGTGTGGCGCTTCCGACGCTTATTATTATTTTTTAATAAATAAAACTTTAGATTAATTTTGTCGTCAGTAATGCAAGAAATAAAAAAGTACTCTGTTGTTTTCGCCGTTTTCCGCGCGGGTGAAGCAGATGGCGCTGGGAACTGGTTCCGTTTCTGCCACCAATTAAAACTGGTCTGCTTTTTTTGTTCGGTTTCAACGAGGGGATGTTGGTTGTCTGCTCTGTACAATCCTAATTGTTGCCAAAAGGCTGTTATTGTGCGGTTGGGAGTTTTTATTTGTATATTTTTCAAATTTTTTATTTTGATCAATAAATCAATAACAAGGACCTAAATGAAAAAAGTGCTTCCTAAAAAAGTTGCGTAATTCCTTCTTCTTTCTAATGAGCCCATGTTTATTTTTGATCAATCAGTAACGAATGAGGAATATTGCTTTTAAGGATGGAGCGTTGGAATAATAATAATAATAATAATAAGAAGAAGAAGAAGAAGAAGGTTCTGAATTTCTAAATTCATCCACGTTCTCTAATAATGGTTGGCCCGGCGCCACGGGGCTAAATCGCCCCATGGCGCTCTTGTGCCACCCATGATATATGTCATGATTTTATTTTGAGAAACTCAACCAATAGCACTTTATGTCTTAAATGGGTGATGCCAAGAATGCATATGCATTCTTGGTGATGCTTAGGAGTATAATATTTGTGGTAGAAACACTATTTTACACATGACTTAAAATTAATAATTGAGACATAATGAGCAATGCGGAAGGATTGGTAATATCAAGAATATATAACACAAAAGAATGTCTGACTGTACGCTAAATTTTTGACCAAAATTTTGCAAGAAAAGTAGCACTTTCAAATTAGTGTGCGACTTTTCTCACAAAAATCCGCCATTTCCTGCTAGTTTCCCCGCCCTGCGATTTTTAACACAGAGTTAGTTTTTTCGCAGTGATGACTGCGACCTCTTTTCCACTCTACTCTGTTTTATTTGCACTGCGATTATTTTCGCACTGCAAGTCTGCCTGCACAAAAAACAAAACAAAGCGGAGCAAAATTTTAAGTTTAAATCAATAAAAGTCGTTTTTTTTACATTAAGACGTTAAAACTTTTTAGTTTTAATGAAAAAACCTAACTTTCCACCATTTTAAAATTAAATAAAACAAGTTTCAAAGTGTTTTACTTTTTTAAAATAATCGCAGTGCGAAAATAATCGCAGTGCGAATAAAGCAGAGTGCAAAAGAATTTGCAGTCCTCACTGCGAAAAAAACTAACACTGTATTTAAAATCGCAGCGCGGAAAAAACTAGCAGAAAATGGCGGATTTTTTGCAGGAAAAGTCGCACACACATTTAAAAGTGCGACTTTAGAGCAAAATTTTGGTCAAAAATTTAGTGTACAGTCGGACATTCTCTTGTGTTATATATTCTTGGTAATATGGAAGAATAACGGGATCAAAAGTTAATAACTCACATACAGTGATCAGCTTCAAAAGTGTAAAAATAAATTTTATTTACGAATTATTTTTTTTAAGCTAAAGTTTATACTATGAGTTCCAATAAATTTAGATTGTGCTTGCTTTTTTTGTCGCAGGACGTCGCTTAAATCTTACACTTTAAATTTACACGTATCAGTAATGTTTCAATGTTAATATGAACATTTTGTGTGTAAGTCTAATATTTTCTAATGTGTAACATAGAAGTAAAGTTAACAGAAATGTATGACTTTTGCAGAGCATCAAAGTTTTATTTTTATGTTTTGATAATCTATACAATACAAAATCTGTGCTTGTGTCCGTGATAACGGGTTGTCTAGCACAGACAGTTATTTGTCTTAAATTTTAGGTAAATAACCCAGTCACAATTAATGATGCAAATTAAAATATTATTATAAAACATTAACAATATGAGTCAATTTAAAGCGTAACACAGTGACAGTTAAAGATTCAAACGACATCTCATGGCAAAATAAAACTGCAGAATTTTTATTTATTGAAGCTCAAAAATCCAATTCTCAATTAAATTCAATTCGTAAATTTGCTTTATTTTTCTAATAAGAGCAGTAAACACAACAATAAAAAACGTTTTTAGGAGCTCAGGAGCTCCGCCCTATTTTTATACTAAGTTAAATTAAATAATTAAAGAGTGATGGCATTAATTATTTTGTCAAAATTTTTTGTTAACTAAATTTAAAAAAAAAACTTATTTAAATCAATAAAAATAGTAATACAAATACAGCTAGAGTTGTTTAAAATGCATTTCAAGCTTAATTAAGCTTCAAATAGCTCATTTAAGGCACGATGCTCCCTCCGTCAGACGGAAAGAGCATAATATTGAAGAGTAGGAACATCACTAGTGATTGAGAAAGAATTTTCTGGGGTTTTTTTTGAGTTTTTAGTATTTCGACCTTAAAAAAAGCACAAAAAGTTTTTCGAATTAAAAAAATGTCACAAGATACTCAAAACCGAGCTTTTGATTTTTGTCGTCTGGACACTTTGGACGAAGTTATGAACCAGGATTTATTGTCCCATCTCCCATGGCACTTCGCCCACACCAGCCAATATTTTTTCATTGTAATATTTTTGCCTTGTAATATCTTTGCCTTTTTATTGTAATAGCAGTGCCGTAGGGCACAAAATGTTTTTGAACCGTCATTAAAAGTTAGGGCATACAACTATGCATAAATCCCCGAGTCTTAAACCTGTGGCTCAAACCGGTCTTTATGGGACTAAATGTTTGTGATTTTTAAAAAAAATCTGATTTTTACCTTGTAAGTAGCCGGACATTTGTTACATTTTATCCAAGCTTTGAAATAGTTTGATTTGTTTTTTTTTGAGTTTTTTTCAGCACAGTTAAAGCGAGCACCGCATTTTGTAGCACTAAATGTACACCCAGGTACAGCATTGGCCATTTTTGATTCAATAATAATCTCTTTTCATCTAAAACACCAAAGAATTAGGACAAAAGTAACTGGATAAATGTTGAATAAAGTGTTTTTGCAAAGTTTTTTATTCGTGTTATTCTGCATTATCAACATTTTTATACAAATTAAGTGTACTTTTGTGATTTGCTGAATTTTTGCTTTGTGTTTAAACTGCATTAATTTTAAAAAAAAGCAATATAGCACCTTAAAATAACTTCTATTTAGTGCTTGAAATTGTTAATTTCCATGTTTTTATATTTTTTTTTCAAAGCAGTTTTCAATGCGTTTAACTAATTGAGCAATTTAAGATTTCGTTAATTTCGGCCGCCTTGAAATTCAGGTGAAAAAACCTGCCGTTTTTTTGTTGTATTCAAATATCATGGAACTACTGTATTTATTGAGAATTTTTTTTGCGTGTTTGAGTTTTTTTGACAATTTTCACGCCCGAAAAAATTCAACAAAAAACACTGGTTATTAAAACTTGTTTTTTAAGGTTTCAACATAATTATTTAAAGTCTTGCTAATAACTATAAAAGTTTGCAAACGGGAAAAAATAAGTTATATTTACCAAGAACAATACCCAAGGATAAATTTGCAACCTTTAAAAAATTTTATTTTACGTTTCAGCAATAGCCAGTTTTTTTCTTGGTGGCCGAAGTTATTATTTGGATACTATATAAAAAAACATTAAACCTCTACTTATCTTTGAGCGTAACAGAAAACTTTAAATTTTGCACTGAAATAACAAAAATGTCGTTTGATTTTTAGACCAAATCTTGGGTCGATTGGAAAAGACAAAAAAACTTATCCAAAAAATAAAAAAGGGGGCCGAAATTAAGTAAGCTACCCTATATAGTTTAAAGCTTATAATTTTATTTTATGTAGTCCAGTTTTCGCTGCTCATACAGTGAACAACACGAATAAAGAGTAAAAATAAAGTATTTTTACCAATTAAATTATTCTAAACTTTGCTTTTTAGTGTAGATTATGATAAAGTAAATATAAATTGTGCTATCTTCTATTATCGCAGAACGTTGCTTAAATTTTTGCTTTTAACTTACTCATATTATTAATGTTTTAATGTTAATATGACAATTTATTTGTAATTAAATATTGCTGAAGCAAAACATGGAAATAAAATTAACAGAAATGTATGATTATTACATAGGAGCTAATTAGTTTATTTCTAATGTAATTGCATTTGATGTCATTTGTAATTGACGTTGTTTGCCTTTGATAATTAATGCAATTCAAATCCTGTGCTTGAGTTCGTGATAACGGGTTGACTAGCACAGGCAGTTATTAGCCTTAAATTTTAGGCAAATAACCGAATCAAGTTAGATGATGCGAATTTAAACACTAATTATAAAACATCAACAATATGAGTCAATTTCATACGTAGCACAGTGACAATTAACGATTCAAACGACATCTCACGGCAAGCCAAAACAGCAGAATTTATATTTATTGAAACTCAAAAATACAGTTTTTACATTCGTAAATCTGATATATTTTTAAAAAGGAGCAGTAAGCACAACTATAAAATAAAAACAAAAAAATGAGGTTTTAAGTAATTACAAAGGTGTTGTCTGTTATAATCAATGCAGATAAAATTATAATTTACTTTTTTATATCCTGAGTTTAAACAGAGTTTAATTTTTATTATTATTATTATAATTATTTCGCGCTCATTGTTGGTAAAGGATAAACCCCAAATTTAACAGTGTTATTTTTGTTTGGGGGGGGGGTTTTTTTTTTTTATTTATATTAGGTAGATGAGAGAATTTAAAAAGCGATAGAATATAAAAAAAAAAAAAAAAACAAAAAAATTCTGCTTTCCAATTAAATAGTTTAAAGGTGCAGTATAAATCATCGATTTTTTTCTTTTCAGGAGGCACGGGGAAAGGGACCAAAAAATTAACGGTTAACAAGTTATTAACAAGAGTGCCGCTTGGTTATTCGCAATGTGTTTTTTTATACACTATTTTTCAAAAGAAAAAATTTCTGCTGTACAGATATTAGCGAAACTTAGTAGAAATTCATGCTAATCTACCAAAAAGTTAAAATTTTAAATTTGGTTCAATTACAAAAAGTATTAGATGAATAATTCCATTTTTAAAACATGATATTTGAAAAATTGGTGTTTGGTGTTTGGTTTATGGTGTGTTTTAAAACATTCTTCTAATTGCAAAATGTAAAATTTAAAAAAGTCAAATGTCTTTTTTATACATAGATCACTTCTTTTTAAAAATAAAACTTTGACTAGCTAATAAATAATACCAGAATAGAGCAAATAAAAAACACACCCAAAAACAAACCAACTATAAATCACAAATTAAATTTTTTTGAAAATGAAAGTACTCATTAAATACTTTTTTGAATTGAACGAAATCTAAAACTAAATGCTTTTGGTATCCTAGCATGATTTCTATTAAGTTTTATTATAATCCGTCCAATGAAAAAGTTTTCTTTTTAAAAATGGTGTATAAAAAGCAAAATTGGAAATAACCAAGTAGTATTGTTGTTAATACCTCTTTAACGGTTGGGAATTAATTTGTGGTGTAATACAATTTTTTTCTCAAAGTGACCTAATACATCTATTAATATTAATTAAAACGCAAAATAAAATACACCATGAATTAGTATACTGCACCTTTAAAACAAAACGTCGCAACCGCGGTTTTCTCATGTCTAAAAAACTTCAGGTTTTAACCTAGATTTATTTCAATTGTTAAAACGCTAAAAGTTTTAAATAATGCGGATAAATTAATTTAAAAGATGTTTCAAGCTTAAATGAGTTTTGGATTACTTATTTAAGGAATGAAGCTCTGGACCTCTCAGCCTTAATTTCCCCAGAGCAGAATATTCCGAAGCAAATACTCGTCATTAATCACAGTATAGCACTGGTTTTTTAATAAAAACTTACTGTTTTCCAGCGTGAAATCGTTTGTCTTTTTTGGATGGATTAGACACCGGCTTGTAGATAATTTTCTTCCATTCCTGGGCATTTAAGTTCAAAAATATTCTGATTCTCTTGAATATTTAAATTGCGGATGAAATTCTAAGTCATTCAGCAAACTTGCGCTTGTTTTGTTGGTCGTTAAATTTATGTGTGGCAAAGAATCCAATGTTAAAAAAATTAAATAAAATCATTTAATTAAACAATAACATATTATACCGCATTTAAAAATACCAGTATTTAGAAGACGACATTTGGGAAAAGAGAGGTAATTTGTTAAAGCCGGCTGGGAGCAAAAAGTTTATAGCGCATAAGGTTATCTGGGTGCGCGGGGTCACCTGCGATTCAAGGTGTATATTATGGGAGAGAGTGCCCTGGGGCCTAATCAGACGCTTGGTGTGACCTTTTCAGTTGGGCCCCCCCCGCAGCGCAAGAATAAATTCCCACGCATTTTTATAGCTCAAATGATGAATGTAAAAGCGGAAATAACCTGCTAAATTTGAAGTAATCCTTTTTGATAAAACTAACCTATTTATTGTAACAGAGGATTTTATAGTTTGATCATAATCAATGCTAAGTAAAAAAAGCAAAAAATCAATTGTAAAAAATGCTTACGATATTAACGTAAATGAGTTTGCTTGTAAAAAAAAAACTTTGGCTGTGTCTATATCTTGGGGGTTTGGGGTGCTTTTGGTGGTGGTAGGGAAAAGGGCTTCTGGCCGGACATACGGCGTGTGGGAGCGATGATATTTATTAGATTTTTTTTTTGTCCTTTTAATATTTTTAAGTATATTACTTTACACTAGTGACAATATGAATTCAGTGTTTATCCAAAACAATATGAATTCAGTGTTTATCCAAAATTAAGAAAAGGTACATTTCACATTTGTAAATATATAACAGTCGTATTTGCATGAACACACACACACAATACAAAAGTGATTTTTGCCCTTTCCATATTTTATAAAAGTTTGTCGACACGTTTACTACTTTGTAAGGAGATAACGTAAGATACGGTCGGCAACAAATTATTTTTAAAATGCTTAATTTTAATAAATTCAATTTTACATAATAGGATTAGGTTAAAAGAAGCTTTCATTGTGGGGAACTTGCATAACGTGGAATTGCTCCTTATACAAAGTACATGGAGCTTCGCTAAAACTATCTTTTTATCGTTTTATCGTTTTAAAACAACAAGAAATGATCATTATAAAGTTGCTATTCAAATTAAAAGAAGATCTCACTAGTTTAAAAGTTTTTTAAGGTATAATTGCTCCAATTGATCGCCCTGCCAATAAATTTTCGAATGAAGACTTTTAAGATTTTTTCTGAGTCACATTAAATGGTCGGAAACCTTTTTTTGGTTAAAAACCTTATTTTGTAGTTCTAAAGTATCCGCCGCAGCTCCAAAACATCACCATATTTTATGCTAATTTTGATGATAATAATTAAAGAGTAATGCCCTAGATTATTTTGTGAATTTTTTTTAAGCTAAGTTTTTTTTTATTTCTAGTCATTATTTTCACTATACTTGGAATACCTTCTGGTAAGTTTCAATGTGTTTACATTAGTTGTTTTCTCCGACGCTCTGAACTCTGAAGCTCTAAAGTTAAACCTTAATTTTTGCAGTTCTGCCGCAGCTCCGAAGCTCCGCCATATTTTTATGCTACATAATTTCGATAATAATTGAAAAATGATGTTCTAGATTAAAGTTTAGAAATAGATTTAACTTTAGAAATACCCCTAAAATGCGTATAGAATAATTTAAAACATAATAACTAAAGCTAAAGTTTTCCAGGCTGAAATTAAGGGCGTAACCGCTCTCCGCCAATAAGAAATAAACAATAAATCCGCGAGCGGGAAAAATTAAAAAAAGTTTTCAGCGGTTATGTAACCAATTATTAATTCGTTGCGTCACGTGTTTCTCTGCTCGTGATCTTTTCTCAAAAAACGAGTGGTTACTTTACCACTCATCTAATTTCACCCTGATAGAATTTATCTTTAATTTAAAGGGCACAGCTTCGGGACTCCTACCGCTTAAAATCTCAGAAGCACGATATTAGAGGTTAAGAACATCATTAGTTTATATTAGTGATGTTCAAAGCGAAGTGGAGCGAGGTCCGGAGCAACCCCTATCTCCGGAGCTCTCTGTCCAATTTTTTTAAACTCAAAGGCACTGTAGAAGCGACAGAGCGGTTGCGACAGCCGCTGTGCAGAATAATTATGAAAAAAATAAAACCACAATAACGGAAATGCCTATTGTATTTTGAATTAATTTTATTACCCAGCCTGAAGTCGAAATAAATACAGCTAGAATAAACATTGAATGTGTTGAATTTCGTTTTAATTTAAACGTAGCAAACTGAGTCTGTTCGTTTTGTAATTTACATAAGATGGGCCAAAATCTTATACAGAATCTTTAATATTTATTCTGTATGGATATATTATTATAAAAACATAGGTAAAAAACATACATTATGACAGAAATAATTTTTTCATGATTTCTTAATATCTTTCTGCGCAATAAATGACGTTTTCAGATATAAATTGGTATATTTTTATCTTTAGTTTTTTATTTTAACCATTTCAAGTATTTGGAAATGGATTTGAAATGAACTGCTGGCATTAATCCTACAACATTCAGTGTTTAAGTAATGTCCCTTCCTGGTGGCATTCAAGTTTAGCTAAGTTAATAAATATTTAAATAGTAATGTTTTAGATTATTTTTTAAGACTATTTTTTGAATTTATTATTTAGCAAATATTTATTTCCCACGCTGGTTCAAGCCCAGCTCCAAGCCTCAATTTTTCAATTTAATTGGAAAAGTAAGACTTGAAGCAAAGTCTACAGTTATATTATTTTGCTAAATAATAAATTTAGAAAATCAAAAGCCGCTACAAAAATTCTACTGTTTTTTTGTTTTAAATAAGTTTCAAAAAATTTTAGTTTACAAAAAAATGAAAATCATCTATGACCTTACTGTTTAAATATTCCTTTAATTAGTTAAGAAATTCGACAGAGAACTCCGGAACTCCAGAGGTTGGTTGCTCCGAAGCTCCTAAAAGCGAATCTATGGTCCACTCCAAAGACCAAAACATCCCCTAGTATAAACTAATGTCCTGATCCTTTAATATCATACTGCGGATATTTTAAGCGGACGGAGCTTAGGAGCTCCGCCCCTTAAAGGTGCGGTGCTAAGTCAAACATTTCGTCTTCAATTTTGATTATTTTTTGTGAAAACGTTATGTAACCCTGCCCCCAATAGCCCACAAAAATTTTTTCATCAAAATATCTCAAGTGTTTCGGGAGAAATGACCCTCAAAAAATGGCGTTTTTCAACAATTTCGTACTTTAAAGATTGCACAAAAGGTAAAATTTAAATCACAAAATATGCAATCAAAAAAAAACGGATACCTTAATCTATTTTCTACTTTAATTTGATACCTTAATCGGTAAGATTGGTGCAGTGTTTAAGGAGATATTTCGTTTCCCGTTCAAAAACCCCGCGATTTTTTTTGTTAAAAACAACACTTGAAGCAGTGATTTGATAAAGTTTTCCCACCATTTTTGCTAACACTCCCTTTTTTTTCGAAAAAAACGCTGGTTTTTTGTACGGGAAACGCAATATCTCAACAAATACTGCACCAATCTTAACAATCAATATATCAAATTAAAGTAGACAGTAGCCGCTTTTTTTGAGTGCATTTTTTGTAATTTAAATTTAAATACCCATTGAGCAATCTTTCAAGTACAAAATTGTCAAAAAATGATATTTTTCTAGGTTCTTTTCTCCTGAACCACTGGCGATATTAAAAAAATTTTGTGGGGTTTTGAGGGAAGGTTAAGATTTCCACCAAAAATAATCAAAATCAAAGACAAAAAGTATGACTTAGTACCGCACCTTTAAAGAAAATTTATAAGAAATCATTTGTTATAAATGAAATGGTTTTGTAGTTAGTTTCCTACGTAAGAACCTATGGCCAGCTTGCTTTAGTTCTGAACAAATTAATAATCAAAATAATCGACAAAATTTTTAAATTTTAAAACAAATATCCATCAAAATATATATTCTTAAAACGTTAATTCGTACTTTTCAAAATAAAATATCATATTTTGAAAATAATCAAAATTGAAGACAAAAAGTTTGACCGTATTTTTAAATGAGGTCCTCTGGAGCTCTGGAGCTCCGTCTTATTTTTACACTAATTTCATTAATAATTAAAGAGTTATTTTTATTATTAATAATTAAAGAGTTTTTTTAATTTTTTTTTGAAATTAATTTTTTTCAAAATTTAATACGCTAGAAGTAGACTTAAAAATGCAGTTAGAGCAACTTTAAAGCAAGTTTAAATAAGCTTTAAAATCACTTATTTAATCGGCGGAGATCCGGAGCTCCCTCCGCTTCAAATGGCTCCGGAGCATGATATGGGAGGGTAGGAACATCACTATTCTATACGCAATTTAAGGGCTATTTTTAAAATTTCGAAAAAAAAACTTAGCTTACAAAAAAATAAAAAAAATAATATAATGACATTACTCTTCAATTATGTGATAAATTATTTAAGCAATTGGCTAAAGAGCTCTGAAGCTCTGGGAGTTGCTCCGGAGGTCTTGAAAGCGAGCTTTGTTGTTTTGGAACATCACTGTTATAAACTAGTGATTTTCCACCAACCCTCCAGTATTACACTCCGACCATTTAAAGCAGAGGGAGCTTCGGAGCTCAGCAGGATCTCCGCCCCTTAAATGAGCAATTCAAATCTTATTTAAGCTTGAAATATATTCTAAATTACTGTCTTTGTACTTTTAAAATTATTTTTTATTGTTTTATTTTTTTATTATTTTAAAGTGATAAGTAAATAAATACTCAACATGGCTCACAAATTCCTCAACATGACAATAAACACCGACTTTAAATTAGCTTGAGTTTTATTATTATGTAGAATTTTTTAGCTTATGATCAAATATAGCTATAAAAACTCAAAATCCCACTTTGATAAGTTTATAAATTCCATTTGATCAATTTAATCCATTTGATCAATCAATCAACCAATTTAACTGTAAAAACAAATTAAGTACTTTTATAAGCTCTAAAGCTAAGAAGTTAATTTTGTCTTAAATGGGTGAAGCTCAGGAGTATGCGGAAGGATTGTTTCGTTAATAGGGACAAATAACGGGATCAAAAGTTGATAACTCAGATGCCGTGATATACTTCAAAAGTGTAAAAGTTAAGTTTTTTTTACAAATTAATGCTCTTAAGCTCGAGTTCCAAAAAATTTAAATTGAGCTTGCTTGTTCGGTCGCAGGGTGTCGCTTAAATCTTACACTTTAAATTTACTGATATTAGTAATGTTTCAATGTTAATATAAACACTTTGTGTGTAAATCAAACATTTCCAGTAGTGTAACATAAAATCAAAATTAACAGAAATGCATGATTTTTTCGGAGCAACGAATTTTTTAATGTTATTGCTGATGACGTTAATCTATACTATAAACTTGTGCTTGTGTCCATGATATGGGATTGCCTAGCACAGGCAGCTAGTTATTTGACCCAAATTTTAGGTAAATAACCGAACCGAATCATGTGTGATGATGCAAATTTAAATACTATTTATAAAACATTAACAATATGAGTCAATTTAAAGCGTAACACAGTGACAGCTAAAGATTCAAACGACATCTCATGGCAAAACAAAACAGCAGAATTTATATTTATTTAAGCTCAAAAATCCAGATTTTGAATTTGTAGATCTGCTTTATTTTTCTAATTAAAGCAGTAAACACAACAATAAAATAAACTTGGGCATCAAAAAAGATAAACTTTTTTATTAGTGAAAGATAAGAAACGATGCTTCTTACATACTTTTCCAAGTTTTTCTTAAAAAAATTTGAATACGATTGGAATGGTGAGTTTTTATGACGGTTAGTGCGGCTAGTTTTCGTGTTTTTTTCAATCAAAGTTTGTTTTTAGGCCCAGATTTTGCTTTGGACACTTGAGGATCTTCGGTAGTTGGCGCCACCAACGCGAGTGATACACCAAATTTGTTAATTTACGTAGATTTATTTACCAAAATTACGTTGATTTACGTAGTATACATAGTTATTTTAAGTTGAAATAATAGTAAGAAGAACAAGGAGCGATAAATATGTGCTGTAAATTTATTCATGTTTCCTTATACTGCTGTTTTGTTTACCCAAATTGAAGAAAAGTAACATTTCAGATTTGTAGTTGTATAACAGTCGTACCTGCGTGAACACAATGCAAAAGTGATTTTGCCCTCTTCGTATTTGATTAAAGTTTGTCGACACTTCTAGTACTTTGTACAAAGATGACGTATAAGATATCCCGCAACAAATTATTTTTAAAATGGTTAATTTTAATAAATTTAATTTTAAATATAGGATTTTGTTAAGAAAAGCTCTTGAGCTTCGCTAGAGTTTTCTTCTAAGTTCAAATGATTATTTTAAAGTTGCTTTTCAAATTTAAAAGAACTCTCAACTAGTTTAAAAATTTTTCCAAAGGTAAAACCTCCAACTGATCGCCCTGCCAAAAACTTTTTGAGTGAAGACTTTCGAGATTTTTTCTTAGTTGCATCAAATGGTCGGAATTTTTAAAAGCCCAGTCAGTTTGAGTCGCTTTTTATTTCTAGTCATTATTTTCACTATACTTGGAATACCTTCTGGTAAGTTTCAATGTGTTTACATTAGTTGTTTTCTCCGACGCTCCGAACTCTGGAGCTCTGGAGTTAAACCTTAATTTTTGCAGTTCTGAAGCATTCGCCGCAGCTCCGAAGCTCCGCCATATTTTTATGCTACATAATTTCGATAATAATTGAAAAGTGATGTTCTAGATTAAAGTTTTTTTTTCAAAACTTTAGAAATAGCCCTAAAATGCGTATAGAATAATTTAAAACATAATAACCCATTTAAAGGGCAGAGCTCCTGGACTCCTACCGCTTAAAATCTCCGAAGCATGATATTGGAGGATAAGAACATCATTAGTTTATATTAGTGATGTTCGGAGCGAAGTGGAGCTCCACAATTAGGAAGTCCGAAGCAACCCCGATCTCCGGAGCTCTCTGTCCAATTTTTTTTAGCTAATTTAATAAATATTTAAAGAGTAATGTTTTAGATTATTTTTTAAGACTATTTTTTGAATTTATTATTTAGCAAATATTTATTTCCCACGGTGAGGGAAGGGTCGCTGGTTCAAGCCCAGCTCCAAGCCCCAATTTTTCAATTTAATTGGAAAAGTGGGTCTTGCAGCAAAGTCTACAGTAATATTTGCTAAATAATAAATTTTGAAAATCAAAAGCCGCTACGAAAATTCTACTATTTTTTTGTTTTAAATAAGTTTCAAAAAATTTTAGTTTACAAAAAAATTAAAATCATCTATGACACTACTGTTTAAATAGACATTTAATTAGTTAAGAAATTCGACAGAGAGCTCCGGAGCTCCGGGGGTTGCTCCGAAGCTCCTAAAAGCGGAGCTATGCTCCGCTCTAAAATACGCCTATAATTTATATTAGGGGTGTTCCGGAGCTCGGCCATATTTCTATTCTATACTGATAATAATGAGGTATTATGTTTTAAATTATTCTATACTAGTATGATGTGCCCTAGAACTCCGAGCTCCGGAGGCTCCGCTTTTAGGAGCTCCGGAGCAACTCCCGGAGCTCCGCCCTATTTTTGGACTAATTTCATGAATAATTAAAAAGTGATACCGTATATTATTTTGTCAAGATTTTTTCGTAAATTTTTTTCCATTTATTTTATACGCTAGAAATAGTCTTAAAAAATCCAGATAGAGTAATTTTAAATGTATTTCAAGCTTAAATTAGCTTGAAATCGCTCATTTAATGGGCGAAGCTCCGGAGCTTCAGAGATTCCTTCGTTTTAAATGGCCGGAGCTCCGGAGCATGATATTGGAAGGTAAAAACATCATTATTCCATGCGCAATCTAAGGGCTATTTTTAAACTTAAAAAAAAACACTTAGCTCACAAAAAAATTTTAATATTTGACATTACTCTTCAATTATGCAATGAATTAGTTAAGCTACTGTA
>JASAMX010001088.1:0-25423 GCA_030248175.1 Microlaimidae sp. YZB2_3 | reverse complement strand
GAGTCCCTACTTTTTTAAAGATATAAAACGCGTTAAAAACACAAAAATATGTTACTTGCGCAATATTTTCTAATAGAAAACGTAGTGGAAATGTGAAAACAAAAACCACAAATTTTTTGAAAGGAAAAAGAAAACCTAATTTTTTTCTATCCAAACTATGAATCTAGACTTAAATATGTCTTTGTAGAATCGCTAGAATGCAGGCGTCTCAAAAACGACCTTATTATGATGTATAAAAACTTGAATCAGTTAGTCGATATAAAATTATTGGACTTTTTTAAAATTGATAAAAATTTTTTTAATTTAAGAAAAGACGAATTGACACTTAAACCATTAGCTCGCGCAATATTGATTTGCGGAAATATTTTTTTTTGCATATCGCGTATTAAAAAAATGGAACTCCCTACCAAATAATACTGTGAATGCAAACACATTAAATAAATTCAAAAATTCTTTAAATTGTATTAATATAAGTGATTTTTGTGTTTATTATAAGTAGTAATTAATTTGATATATTCAACGATTTTTTAAAAATTTTTATTGTGTATACTAATTTGATCATTAATGTATTTTGTTAGGTTAGGGAGGTATATAAGTGCTTTTACCTTCACCAGCCCTCCTGTCATTTTTTTAATAAATATATTTGTCTGACTTTTATGTTTGTGATATCAATATAACTTTTTTTACAAATGACAAGTAAATATATAAATAAATAAATAAATAAATAATTATTGTAGACTTTATAATCGTGGTATTTTCCTGATTAACACCTATACTAAATTTTTATAGAAACAGTCCTGTTTTTTCGCAAGATCTCGCATGTCAAAAGTTGCGATTTTCCATACTTAAAAAACTGTCTGGAGAGACCTTAAACAAACAATACTTTTGATTAGTTAATTTTCAATTATTTAGAAAAATTCGAACATTTCTCAAATAATTAAAATAAACTAAAAAAGACATTTTAAATTGTAAATTAGGTTCTGTTTGTTCAAATTTTAATTTACGTTTGCACTAATGAATTACCTCGTTTTTTTCACATATATGATCGCAATTTATTCTTGTTTAGTGCTGTATTTCTATATTTGAGCGATTGCCTTTAGAGCTGACTCTTGGATCAGAGTAATGAACCCAGCAAAACATTTGCAAACAGAGTTTGCAAAAAACGTCTCAGCTGGCGGGGCCTTAGAAAACTAAGGGTGCATCCCCATGGTTCACTACCGGATCTTTTAAGGTTAAATTCAGCTTTTGGCTGGGGACTTTCACCCCGCACCCACAAAAGGTGGTACCTGGCGGATCCTTGAGCGATTGCCTTTAGAGCTGACTCTTGGATCAGAGTAATGAACCCAGCAAAACATTTGCAAACAGAGTTTGCAAAAAACGTCTCAGCTGGCGGGGGCCTTAGAAAACTAAGGGTGCATCCCCATGGTTCACTACCGGATCTTTTAAGGTTAAATTCAGCTTTTGGCTGGGGACTTTCACCCCGCACCCACAAAAGGTGGTACCTGGCGGATCCTTGAGCGATTGCCTTTAGAGCTGACTCTTGGATCAGAGTAATGAACCCAGCAAAACATTTGCAAACAGAGTTTGCAAAAAACGTCTCAGCTGGCGGGGGCCTTAGAAAACTAAGGGTGCATCCCCATGGTTCACTACCGGATCTTTTAAGGTTAAATTCAGCTTTTGGCTGGGGACTTTCACCCTCTACCTACAAAAAGTGGTACCTGGCAGATGCTTGAGCCTTTAGAGCTGACTCTTGGATCAAAATAATGAACCCAGCAAAACATTTGCAAACAGAGTTTGCAAAAAACGTTTCAGCTGGCGGGGGCCTTAGAAAACTAAGGGTGCATCCCCATGGTTCACTACCGGATCTTTTAAGGTTAAATTCAGCTTTTGGCTGGGGACTTTCACCCCGCACCCACAAAAGGTGGTACCTGGCGGATCCTTGAGCGATTGCCTTTAGAGCTGACTCTTGGATCAGAGTAATTAACCCAGCAAAACATTTGAAAACAGAGTTTGCAAAAAACGTCTCAGCTGGCGGGGGCCTTAGAAAACTAAGGGTGCATCCCCATGGTTCACTACCGGATCTTTTAAGGTTAAATTCAGCTTTTGGCTGGGGACTTTCACCCCGCACCCACAAAAGGTGGTACCTGGCGGATCCTTGAGCGATTGCCTTTAGAGCTGACTCTTGGATCAGAGTAATGAACCCAGCAAAACATTTGCAAACAGAGTTTGCAAAAAACGTCTCAGCTGGCGGGGGCCTTAGAAAACTAAGGGTGCATCCCCATGGTTCACTACCAGATCTTTTAAGGTTAAATTCAGCTTTTGGCTGGGGACTTTCACCCCGCACCCACAAAAGGTGGTACCTGGCGGATCCTTGAGCGATTGCCTTTAGAGCTGACTCTTGGATCAGAGTAATGAACCCAGCAAAACATTTGCAAACAGAGTTTGCAAAAAACGTCTCAGCTGGCGGGGGCCTTAGAAAACTAAGGGTGCATCCCCATGGTTCACTACCGGATCTACCGAAAGTTTATTATTCTTGTAAAACTTTTTAATTGAAAGGTTTGCTGCTGCCAGCATAGGGGTTTGGAATCCTTCCAAATTTCAAATTTGTCATTTTTGACAGCTTATTGTAAGCTTAATATTAGGTTTTTTTACACAAACGATATATCAAAATTCGTCATATGTGATGAATTTTACATTTTTGGTGGTTTTGAAAAAAATTTTGAAAAGCATTTTTGGCATTCGTGTTTAGTCCCCCTAGCCCCCGGGGGGTCAACCCCCTAAAAAAATTATTAGGTCAAAAGTAAGGAATAAAAATTGGCGGACATTTAATATATAACAATATGATTAATATTGTACACACTTTAAGCAGGAAGCAAAACAAAATTTTTAATTCGGACAGTGTATTAGCGTGGCGAAAATTCGCGAAAAATCACGAAAACCGCGCGCATTCATTCAACGCATTATAAAAAAACTTGAGCAAGCCGATTTAGCTCAAACATTTAGAAAAACTCAGAAAAGTATGTTTTAACAGCATACCAAGCGGAGTTTCTTATCTCCTACTGATAAAAAAGTTTGGTTTTTTTGGGACCAGATTTTTTTTACCGCATTGACCCTAGTATTGGCGTCATCGAAAAACATTTTTGCTAACCTTTTCAAAAGATAGCCAAGAGTCTAAGCTATGCTCCCATATATGTCCCGCACATATTCTAACCTCTGTTATGGATATATAAATTTCAAAGTTCGAGTTTTGTCGCCAGTCCGCATCATTTTTGTATAGAGTATAGTCTATAAATAACTAGCTAAATATTGCCGAATTAAACACTAAAATGTTTTGTAAATTGGGGTAAAATCAAAATGTCATATAAACTCTTGTGTTAGGTACAATGTATTACTTTGACTTTATATTAGTTATAAATCGATTATTTTCTTTAAGTTTTTTTTCTTAGAATTTGACTAGTGTTGTTCCCAAAGCTCAAATTTTGGAAACCCTCCAGTTTCCTCCGCTTTAAATGGACGGTATGTTCAATTATAAGACGTTAAAAGAAGCAACGACTTGAAATTAATATTGTATCTAATCTTTGTTGTTTCCAGTCAATGTTTTCCAAAGCCGACTTAGAGGAATACAACAAAACGGCAAATAAATGTGAGGACGACATTAAAGCCGAACGTTGGGAAGAAGCCGCTAATTGCTCTTATCAAGCGCAGTTGCTAGCATATAAGGTAATTTCTTTTACTGTATTTCCCTAAAAGTTTCTTAAATTTTCAGTCTTTTAAAATATGAAACAACGGGCTCCGATTTTTAACTGCCTCGTGAAACTCAAGATGTTAAATCACGATGGACAAGGAGTCGTCCACACCAAATATCTGCTTAGACACTGGGATGAAATCTGCGCGGACTTGGAAATAAAAATAAACAATCTCAGAAAGCTCCCTTCTAAGCCCACGGAGAAAAGAAACCAGGACATTTAATAACGTTAGCTTTGACAAATGGCATATAACGCTACTTGCCAGTTAAAGCAAAATTGTTTATTTTGCATAAGTTATTCTGTAAGTAACCGCAAAGTAATTTCTCAGTTGTTAAATACGTTTTAGAAAAAGATAAGTAGTTACACCAGGGCCAAATTTAATAGACGCACTTATAAACAAGTTTTACTAACCTCTTAGTGCCACTAGAATTAGAGAAACATTAAGGCAAGGTGGGAAACCTTATTTACTAGACTTTCCTAATCTTAGTGTCACTTAAAGCCACCCTAATCTGATTAAAAAAAAACTTAGGCAATTATTTTTAAAATCGATTTTTCAGATTTGAAGTAATACAAATAAAACAAAACTTAATAAATAAAAAACCCACTAGAAAAGCTAAGATGGGAAGTAAAAATTTTTGTTTAAATCCTTATATTTCCTAAATAAATCAATACAACCGCTTATGGCAAATATGTATTAAAAATTTTGTATCATGGATTACTGTAGTATGGACAGTAAACAGGAAATCGCTAGCACGCAAGACCATCGAGTTTAATGCCAAAAAACTAAAAAAATTGACACTTTTAAAGACTTTTACAACCCTGTTTGTTATTTATTAGTTTATAAATATACGTTTTTAAAATTTTTCTAAAATTTTTCGATTTTTAAAATCTTGAATTAAATAATATAGCTAAAACATTAATATTTTATTTTTAAAGTGTTGATATATATATATATATATATATATATATATATATATATATATATATAGGCCTAATATATATATATATATATACATATATATATATTAGGCGCATATATAGGATTTTGCCAAGGTGGGCGGTCTGCCAATGTCGCGGGGGTGTTACGGCGCGAAGCGCCGTAACTGCGTCGCGTTGCGGCGCAAAATTGAGGCGAAGTGTCGGCTGGGGGGTCTGGGGGGTGTCCACCGAGTCGCCAGGGGCGAAAATTTTTTAAATATACACTTAAAACTTGCTTAAAAATTGTCTCCAGCAATTCTAATAGTTATAGTTTTAATTTTGTTTACATCACCTAATTCTTACACAAAATGCATCACCTAATTCTTACACAAAATGTTTATTACATAAATAGCGGCATCAAGCCGACACAGAGCGTCGATTGGGGGGGTTTGGGGGTGCCGCCAACCGCCGGAGGCGAAAATTTTCGGAAATATGCACTAAAAACTGCTTAAAAATTGTATCCAGCGAATCATATGGCAATAGTTTTACATGAGTTTCGATAACCTAAAGCTTTATCAATTTGTTTGTTACGATGGTAGGAGCACCAAGCCGACGCAAGGCGTCGGCCGGGGGGTCTGGGGGGCGTCCCGCCAGTTGGGCGAAATTTTTTTAAAATAAGCACTAAAAACTGCTTAAGAATTGTCTCCAGCCAATCATATAAGCATAGATTTACTTTTGTTTTTATAACCTAATTCCTTCCTAGGCCCGGGCAAGTAATCTGTCAAATCAGCCGGGGCAAACCGGGGTAAGGATCCCTAAGAATACAAATTTTAAAGCGCTTTTTACAATTTTTGACAGTGAAACATATATAATATTTTATCTAAAGAGCTAATGTAATCGCTTTAAGGTGGAACGATACAGTTATGACACCCTGTCGGTTTTTGTGTATAACTTGTGCCGTACGTGACGGACAAAAGCAAACTGTTGGGAGAAAGGGTATTTTTTTCCGGTCAGTTTGGTATCCTTAACATTTTTGGTGTACCATTCCAAGCTGAGATATGCTTCACTGAAAAAAGGCATTTTTAAACAGCTTTTCCTAATTTAACAAAACCAAAGTTAATATTATGTAATTTTCAGATTTTTGAGGATTCATTTTAAATAAGTTAGATGTTTTTTTAGGCTTTATTTTCAAAATAGTAAAAATATTTTTATTTTTCTATGTTTCGAAACAACAGCGTGTTTCTTCGTCAGAAAATCTAAAACATACATAATTTACATAAGACTACAAAAACTGAAACACAATACACTATCACTGTTAAACAAAATGGTGTGAATATCAAAAGGTTAATTAAAGTTTTTGAATATATAAGTGGTAAAATAAGTAAAACAATGACTAATAATATCATTTTCAAAAACATTTATCCTGATATTCTAACTGATTGTTAAACAAAAAAGTTTCAATAGAGTTTGAAATAAAACGCAATCTTTTTTCTTCCAACGATGAATTTTGATAAAAAATTGTCACTGATAAACCAAAAGAGTCTTAGTAAAACTAAGTATAAGTTTTAAATAAAACGCAATCTTTTTTCTTCCAACGATGAATTTTGATAATAAATTGTCACTGATAAACGAAAACGAGTATTAATAAAATCAAGTATAAGTTTGAAATAAAACGCAATTTTCTCTTCGAATGATCAATTTTGGAAAAAAAATTGTCACTAATAAAGCAAAAAGAGTCTTAGTAAAACCAATCATAAGTTTGAAATAAAACGCAATTCTTTTTTTCGAACGATCGATTTTTGTAAAAAATGGTCACTGATAAAGTAGATCGATCGTTCGAAGAAAATAATTGCGTTTTATTTCAAACTTATGCTTGGTTTTACTAAGACTCTTTTTGCTTTATCAGTGACAATTTTTTTAACCAAAATTGATCGTTCGAAGAAAAAATTGCGTTTTATTTATAACTTATACTTGGTTTTACTAAGATTCTTTTTGGTTTATCAGTGACAATTTTTTATCAAAATTCATCGTTGGAAGAAAAAAAATTGCATTTTATTTCAAACTCTATTAAAACTTTTTTGTTTAACAATCAGTTGGAATATCAGGATATGATATTATTAGTCATTGTTTTACTTGTTTTACATAATGATTATAAACATATGTAACTGCGCAGCTAAAACTATAGTTTATTGGGCTATTTTTTAATTTGATATAAAAAAGTGGTATACTAGCTTTTAGAAATGCTCTAAGAATAGAGCGGGAAAAGGGGCGATTTTTTCCTGGGCGTATGTTTAGACAGAAAAACTTTGGACTAGTCTGAGATGGACATTATGGGGATTATAGAAATTTTATATTTGGTTTGTGAAGCTGCTTACTGAATAAAAATTCCTACTATATGATAATGATTTGTTTATACATTGGTCTAATCAAACAGCACTGTTGAATTTTTTTAGTCTGATGAAATGTCAATCGAAAAAATCATACTCACGGTAATCTTTGACAAGCGCGAAATCGCCTTTTTTCAAATTTATAGTTGTTTTTTACACATACAAATATAACCTTCTAATTGAAAAAGTGGCGATTCCGCGCTTGTTAAAGATTGCTGTGAAGTATGATTTTTTCAATTGACATTTCATCAGACTAAAAAAATGCAACAGTGCTGTGTGATTAGATCAATGTATAAACAAATCATTATCATATGGTAGAAATTTTTATTTAGTGAGCAGCTGCCCAAACCAAATGCAAATTTCCTATAGTCCACATAATGTCCATTTCAGCCTAGTCCACATCTTTTCTGTCTAAACATACGCACGGGCAAAAATCGCCCTGTTTTCCTGCTCTATTCTTAGAGCATTTTTCAAGGCTAGTTGTAATATAAAATATAAGGCGAATTTTTAGCTGAAATATTGCCGATGATGCCGATGCCGAAATAGTGTATAGTATGATCATGAATAAAATATAAATTAACATGTGAGTGTAGTAATATGTTGCATTTACCTACAAACTTGTTGCTATGATTTTGGCTGACACAACTTTATTGTTAAAGTTAAAACATTTAACTGTAGTATTGTTAAACGCGGAAGCTTAGTGTTGTATTTTTCACAATAAAAATTATCAAACACATTTCATGTTAAATATAACAGCTTTCCAGTTATAATTTCAAATATTGGCTGTGCTGTGGCTGTGCATCTATGATTTTGTAAGCGATAAACTTATGTTTTTTGCAAGCGTATATAATTTTAATTATAATTATATAAATAAAATTTTAATTATATAAATATTTTGATAAAAAATTGTATAATTCTTAAAACTTATATCAAACAAATTTAAAATTAAGCACAGTTATCTGTAAGCCAATTTTAAAAGTTTAATAATCTGAAGAAAGGCAATTTCAACATTAAAATAAGTTTTAATACCAACCAAATAATAAAGTTTTAAATATTTTTGAAAGTTAAGAAAAAAACAAGTTTGGCCTGTGAAGTTATTCACGAAAAGTAAAAAAAAGAAAGGTTATTATAAAGTTAAGACTAAAACTTGTAAAAAACTTTGTTTTTTATTTATACATAAAACTTGATGTCTCTACCATGCCAAAATGGCGAACTGACAAATATAAATTTATAGATTCTAAGAGTTGGTTTGCAGTACTATGGAACATTCTTTGAACAAGCAAATTTTTGTTTTCGCTAAATATAAACTTATACAATGTACTTCTAGGTAACTATTTAGAAACCACAATTTACTTAAAACGAAGCCTTAGTTAAGGTCTTATAGAGAGGAGTTCGACTAAAGTCTAACCGCTTCAATGTTGAAAATCACAGTATCTTTATTTTTAACTTTCTAAAAGTTTTCTGAATCGTATTATTTTGGACTGAAGCTTCAGTACCTCCCGAGGTTTCAAGGCACAAACAAAGAAATTGGCTTTTTAAACGGTTTTTGCCGTTTATATTAAAATTCTGTAAAAAAGTTCATAAAAATTTTAAAAGATCCTGCAAAAACACCTTCTAGTGCATCTTTTCATATATTTAATTTCTAGTAACTTGATACCGTAAATATTTTTGAGCAAATTTATTTTAAAACGGCTTAATAAAAAACTTTTTTGCTAAAAAATTGGTTATGTACAGTATCGAGTTATTGCTTCAAATATATCAATAGATGTGCAATACCGTGTTATATCATAATCTGTGAAAATCCTTAGAAAATTTTATATTAAATTTTTAATTATTTGCATTTTATATATTATTTGTTTTGCTTGTCCAAGTGGTGTCTGGAAGTACTATGAAACCACTCATAAATAAAATTCTTGGTGTGAAAATCGCTAGATAGTATAGGGACGCAATCTGGACGTCGAATATATTTTCATAGATATTACACCGGTTTCGGTGTAAGCAATTGTTATATGCTATGCATTCAGAAGAAATAGGGTATCTGACTTAGTTTTGGCCAGGCCTTAATTTCGGCCACCAATTTAGGGTATTAAAAATTTGGCTTATTTTTAGAACACAAAAGAACTAGCACAAAGGTAACTCGATGAATGTTGAATAAAGTGTTTTTGCAAAAGTCTTTTATTTTTGTTATTCTTCATTATCAACATTTTTATACAAAAAGTGAATTTTTTGTGATTTTCTTAATTTTTGCTTTGTGTTTAAACTGCATCAAATTTAGAACGAAGCACAATATAACCTTAAAATATATTTTATTTAAGGCTCAAAGTTTATAATTTTCATGTTTTGATACTTTCTTTGAAATCACTTTGCAACGCGTTTAACTAACCGCGCATTTTAAGATTCCGTTAATTTGGGCCACCTTAAAATTTAGGTGAAAGAACCAGCCGTTTTTTACTGTTTTTAAATATCATCGTACTACCGTATTTATAAAGCTTTTTTTTTGCTCGTTTGACTTTTTTGACGTTTTTTAAGTCAAAAATAAAAATTCAACAAAAAATACAGGTTATTAATACTTGTTTTTTTTTAAGGTTTTGACATAATTATTTAAATCTTTCTAATAATTATTAAAGTTTGCAAACAGAAAAAATTAAGTTATATGTACCATGAACAATACCTAAGAATAAATTTGCGACCTTTAAATATTTTTATTGTTCAGTTTGGCAATAGTTATAGCCAGTTTTTCAGTTAGGCCGATGTTAATGCCTCGCGCTATAATTTCGGCCACTAAAAAAAAGAACTTTAAACCTCCACTGATCTTTAAGTGTAACAGAAATTTTGAAATTTAGCACTTTAATAACAAAAATAGCTATTGTTTGATTTTTAGACCAAATTTTGGTCAATTGGAAAAACCAGAAAAAACTTATACAAAAAATAAAAAAGGTGGCCGAAATTAAGTCAGTTACCCTACTACAATAAATTTACTGGCGTTAATCTTATTTCTTCCACCGGATTTTTTTAAGAAAGTAAATAATTTCTGTAAAAATGGTTTTCATAAAACGGCAAGCTCCATTTAAATGAAATTTTCAATGAGAAAAATGTTAGACAGAAGAAGTACGTATGGTCTGGATGTCAAATGTCCTCAGATATCATACCAGTTTCAGCGTAAGCAATTGTTTTATGCGAAGCATTCATTAACAATAGAAAGACCATGATCGGTTTGCTGGTGTTAATCTCATTTCTTCCGTCAATATTTTCAACAGTGATAACGACCCTTAGTGGAGAGATAAGCTATACAGAAACGTGGGGTTATATAACTGTCAGACCCAAAGCGCACTTGTTTTGGTGGTTATACTCAAACGAGGACACTGTACAGCGACCTCTAATGTTGTGGCTTCAGGTAAGCACAATCATGATTTGCCACAACTTTTGAAGTTTTTATAAAAATATTAAAAAAACAAACACAAATGCTAAAAAAATATATATTCAAAAAATGTTTCAGTTTTCCTAAAAATATATTTTATTATTAACAATAACATATCTTGCATTTACGAAATATTTTTACTCAAACTAATGAGAAAACGAAATTGGAAACTAAGGTCACCTCTACTTTTAATTTTTGTCCTTAGGTTTAGTCTTTTACTTTTAGGTCAACTTTTAATTTTAATTTTTTTAACCTAGTTTAAAATCGATATCATTTCAAAATTTTTAAGTAAAAAATATAGAAGTGAAATAAAAGTGAAATTTTTTAGGGTGGGCCAGGCGTATCTAGTACTGGCTATGGAAATTTTCAGATATTAGGACCGTTGAATGATCAATTACAGACGCGAAATTCAACTTGGGTAAGATTTAATGCAGTTTTTTATGCTAACCAAAAAAGTAGTGCGTAAATATGTTTATAACGGTTTTTTCTTTCACGTTATATTATTTTTGGCTAATAATTTTGTAACATTTTAGTTACTGTTTTTAATATAATCAAATGTGTTGTATTCCAAGTTGGCTGTTTTATGTAATTTCTATAGTGATTTCTGTATGTTTTCTTTTATCTTTTCATGTAAATCTCAGTTACATGTGTTTATACACTCAATTTTAAATAAGATCAAGATACCCATTAATTATGATGTCATTGTAAAAAAATCCGTGATTTTAGCTTTTGCCTTTAAAAAAATTTTGCTTGAATTACTGTATTTTCCGCACAGTCAGCAATGTTATTTTTTGTTAACTTAATGTTTATTAAAAGTTTCAATGCAAGGTGCCTACCTGAAATTTGCGGGTGAGTGTCACAAAAAATTTTTGGAGTATACCTCAAATACCCCATTTTTAGCATTTTTAGTGCTGGGACCCCCTAAATTTTTGGGGGTGTCGGCAGTAATCAGGATTTTTGGGGGAATAACCCCCACCCCCTCCCCTCTGTTCACCTATGATTTTGATTAAATTAATAAAAAAACTTATCGATTTAAGTTACTAAGCCTACTTTTTATTACAAAAAAAGTAAAAAGAAATAAAATTACGTAATTTGTTACTTCTTCAACTCTTACTACTAATTTTAACAGAGTTTCAATTTCTACTTTCGGTTTTCCAATTTTAAAGTTAAAATTACCAAGTTATCTCCCCGGATTGTGTTTAACTATATTTAGCTTTAAAAACCGAACTATAATGCATTATATTTAACAAAATTTAGCTGCAAAAAGTTGATCTTCTTTTTGTGGACAGCCCTGTAGGAACAGGATTCAGTTATGTGGAAGTCAATAGCGCTTTCACCACTGATATTGACCAAATAGCCGCTGATCTCTTTGAATGGGCTCAGGATTGGTTCCGAACTCATCCCAAATTTGAAAACCGACCTTTTTACATTTTTTCCGAGTCATACGGAGGTAAAGCGGCAGCCGTTTTCACCAATCTCCTTTATCTTGTAAGTTTCCATTAATGCCAGTTTACTTTTTGTTTTTGATTTGGATAAAAAAATTTAATTCAATCTTTGAAACTTTTTGTTATTCAAATTGAATTAAGTTTAGAGTAGTTTAAAAAATTATTGTTTTAACTAATTACACTGCCTGCACGAAAATTTGAACCCAAGCTTCCTTTCTTGAACCAGTATTATTATTTTCTATTTTCTTTAATTTCTGCGCCCGCGAAGTTTGATTGCGTATTACACTGAAATACACGTGAATTTTTTGTAATACTTATTATTTTGTCTTAATTAATTAATTAAGACAAAATAATAATACAAAAATAAGTTGGTACGGTTAACGACGGTGGTATAAAAATCCACTAACTATCGATGCCTGTCGATTCGAATGAAAACAGCGCCAAAAGTGATATAATTTTTCAGGGTACGAGGTCTTTAGAGCCGCAAGTAGTGAACTTGGAGCCCTCAGAAAATTTAATGAAAGAAAGGGAGAGCGTGGAAGTGACGATTGCTTACGTCACTTTCACGGAACGACGCTCCACGTGCGCACCCAATCAGCACAAAGAAAGGGCGTCAATGGAAAAAATCTTCTTGGCTTTTATGACCGGCTTTGCTTTCATTGGTTGTCAAAAATTCAAATTTTGAATCCTTATTTGCTGATTTTTTGAGACCTTCTAACACTAAACAATTTTCGATTAAAAGGCAGGTTTGGAGCAGAGTGTGATGTTCAGTTGTTCGTTGTTAATAGTGCCAAATAAGTTATGCCATCAGTTTTAAATAAATTCTATTATTTAATTGAATCAAAAAAATTGTCAAAAAAGGAATTAATTTTAAACTACAAAATTTATTAAAAATGATAGCTTTGCCTATAAACATGACCATTTCTTTTTTTCGTTTTTGTGTTTAGTGTATTATGACGGGTTAACCCTTTGGTAGTTTTTTTGTCTTAAAAGCGCTGAAAATTCGTAAAAGAGACTCCGCGCCACTGCTGTTTAGTGTTAAATTTCACGCAAATCGAAAGCAAACGCAGAATCTAACACTGAGCAGGACTGGCGCGAAATTCCTTCTGCAAATTTGCAGCGGAAAGGATACCAAAAAGTAAAGAGCATTACACCAAATTAGGTTGTTTTTTCCTTTGTATTTACATTTCTTTATTATTTTAATTTATAGTATTATGTATTTTTTTTAATAGCTTAAATTTGTAATATTCACTTTTTGTGTAGGCTATGAAGAATGAAAATATTAAATGTAATTTAAAAGGTATCGGATTGGGAGATAGTTGGATCTCACCTATGGATTACGTGTATACTTGGGGATCATATTTATATAATTTAGTAAGTCAATTATTTTAATCACAAGCGCACGCAGAGCAATTAATAGTATTAATATTGTTTTTGATTTATTTACCACCCAGATTTTAAATAAAATTTGTTAAAAATTTTATCAAAACGTCTCGAAATAAAATTATAATATACATTTTCAAAGAAAAACACTCGATTTCAATTTCAAAATTGCGCGCATATTTACATTTAGACACCTAAATGGCATTTTTAGCCTATCTACTATTCTTAGTATTTAATTTATACTTATTAATAACAAATATGTAATAGCTATTCGGATTAAATGCTTAGATTTGCGTTCCTTGGCACGTTTTGTGAAAAAGCGGAATTTAAGAAAATACGCGTTTTTATTCGTTTTTTCCTGAATAACTCTTGGCGTTTAATTTTCAGATATCGATTTCAGTTTTCTATTAGAATATAGTTAAAAAAACGGTTTTGGTGGCTTAGAATACATACCAAATTTTGTGGAGACTCTGGGCGTCTCTCTCAGTGCCATTTTGTGATGACACTACTATTTTACATTCCATGCGCTGTTTCATAAATGTTACAAACATTTGATTTTTCGCAGATGCTAAAGCATAGGGATTTATGGGAGATATATGCATACAAATTTTCGGTTTTTCATAAGTTTTTCCAGAAGTTTCTTTCTTTCTAGAAGCACAAACTTTCATTAGCTTTGCACAGCTTGTCTCCGGAAAAATATGTGATAAATTATGATAGTGTTTTGTTTAATTTGGTCATATTTTTTGGTTTTATTGCTAACAAATTAGAAAACAAAAGTACTGAGTTGATGTTAATTTAAGAACAAAAAGTCTCATAATTTTCTTTAAAACATAATTTTAGTCAATGCTCATTGGGGCAACGTTGAAATTATAGCATATATTCATACTGCTGGTAACAAACGGGATAATTTAGTAAAATAAATAACTCTTTAAAAGTTAATTTCAAACTTGACACTAGGATGATTTGTAAACTTCAGTAAAATATCATATGACTCAGATGACATAATATGATATACTGATTAAACGGTTGTGTTCAATTATAAGACGTAACAAATGAAAAGACATCAAATTAATACTTTTAAAATTTTCCAGTCCATGTTTTCTACTGCCGACTTAGAAGAATACAATCAGAGGGCAACTAAATGTAAGGACTATATTAACAATGACCGTTGGGAAGAAGCAACCTATTGCTGCTTTCAAGCACAATTACTAATACAAAAGGTGATTCTATTTACCAAATTTTTTGAAAGATTTTAAAATCAGATTTTCTAAAATTAATTGAGCGAAAATGTATATTGAGCTGACAACCTTAGTTTTAATAGAGCAGCTAATAGTTTTTTTCCTATTTCACCAAACCTGTTTCCACGATAAATATGACAAGAAAGTTTATGCGAATAAATCTTATTATTGCTTTTTTTGAGCACCTTAGATATATGTCAGACGTTGTAAGAGAGTATTTTTGTGGTTTTAAATAAAAAAAATGGATATAGTATTGTGGCGGAGAGTGCGTGGTAGACTAGTAAATAAATTATATTAATTATCGCTAACATTAAAGTGTCATTCCGCCCAGCTTTCAAATGTGTATCATGTCATGTTCAATTTTTATTAGTTTGCGCCGGTCGCCGCGCGTGTCAAATTAAACCATTCCAAGCGGTAAAATTGCTCCGCACGGTGTGCGGGCATCAAGGGTTCCATGTTATTGTTTTGCGCGTGCCAGTAACTGAAGGTTGTGTAATTCCTACCGTCTGAAAGGGACCCTCATAAGTCAGCAGATCCAGCTAAGGTTAGTTTTTTATATTTAAGCCTATTTTTTATGAATTTTCGTGAGCAGCCGACCTCTGCGATTGACTTGGATCAATCTAGGTAGGGACTTCTGTGTTAAGCGGAAGCAACTTGGTGGCTGACCAAGGTACTTCCATGAGATAGGAATTCGGCGACCAAAGATAAAACTTATACATGGCGGAATGGCCACAATAGTCAGTTGCCAGTGCAGGTAATTCATAAAGGGAATTGCACGTAGAGCTAGTAAGTAAAAAAATAGCCAAACCGGCTATTGGTTTTTAAGTTAGGAGGTGAGACGCCCTCTCGGAGTCTATTCTCAATAATTGACTCCACGTAATTTAACTTGTGTTAATAAGTTTTTAGTAAATAAATCCAAATTTTCTAAATATCTAAAATGATTCATTTTTCAGTCAAACGCTTCTCTAAGTCATCCGCGTGTTTCCTTCGGGGCGGTGCATAAGCACCTTGTTTTTATTTTCAGCTCAAAAACTACTAGCCTTAATTTTGCTCAAAATTCACATTTTATTTTAAAACGTAAACTGTAAAAATCTACTAATTACGCTCGCCGCAACGCGGTCAGTTACCATAGTAAATTCAGTAATAAAAACCTCTTTGTGTAACAAGTGTAAACAAATCAATAAGGCGTAGCACGCCCTCATTATCTAAATACTTGTCCACAAATTACGTGAACTCTTGTTAACATGAGTAATATAAAATTTTGTGACATAACATATCTTACACGATACAACCTCAACACAACTATCCAAACCTTAGCCAAAACCTCCGCCTAGATTTAAAATAACGCACCGATAATCTTTATGTTTTGTGAAGGATAGGATTTGGGGGTTGAAATTGAACTCTTTGCAAATAGTTTGGTTTAAAGCTATTTAATTACCTAAGGCGAATAATACCCTGGTGTAACTTTTTGTAGCGCCTAACTTTGGAGTTAGGTCCATCAATCAACCAGCTAATTTTTCAACTCATTGCACTTACATTTCACCTTTGTAATAAATACTCTCCCGAGTTCTAACCTTCACCCAGATATCAACAACAAATCCATTATCAAAGCAACAACCGTCATTTTTGAAGGAACTGTAACATCAGTTCCTAAAAACAAATCTTTCTTTTCGCACTCATAACATTAATGTTCCACGGGGTAATCAATATTACTTTTGGCCTAACTCTCACATGGTCAATGTTCCAGTAAAATGCTGAAAACTGCTTTTTCTCGATCGTTAAAACTTGTCAAATTTTTGTAAGGGAATTGCCCTCAGTTTTCTATTTTAAAACGCCTATTTCCGCACAGAGTAGGCTAATGTTTTGTAAAATAAATATTCATATCAAATAAAAAGCGCTTCACTTAATGCAAAACTATAGCGTAATGAATAACTTATTTACACGGTAATTTTTGTGCGAACTGAAATCTCCAGTCCTTAAATTTATCTGTTCCGCTGAACCAATGTTATTAATTAATTTTATAACCACTTATTGTAAGGTTTCAGCTCAAATTCAACTACTCCACGGACACAGTTCAAATACAAACCTCTGCTTCGCATTGTGAGCTGTCATAACAAGACAAAACTTTTTGTGGGAACTGTCAAAGAGTTCCAAAACACACAATAGTATATTTTTGCACTCGTATGGTTAATATTTCACAGTAGGATTAGAAACAATTAGCCGTTTCATTTTCATACTTTCAAATTTCGAATGTCTAGTTCTTTTAATTGACTGTGAATTTTGAAGGAACTGTCTTTGACAGTCCGACTTATTTAGTTAAAATCTCTCCTGTTCAATTAATGTTTTACAGCACAATTATCATCATCATCTAAATAACTAATACCACACCAGGAAGGACGCTCACCCGAAAATTTGGTTAAAATACGTTTTTACTTTTTGTAGGACTGAACCACAGTCCAAAATCTTATAGCTATTTTCATACCCACTGTGTTTATGTTTCAAGCCAAAATATCTTTGATACAAAGTAGCTCATAGCATGTAGCGGAATATAGATGGATTGGTTGGTTTCTGGTATCCAAGCCAGCATCCCTAACTTTTTGTACGCTGGGGAACTTCTCCGGTGATAGCTAACTTTGCCCCACGTAGTGTTTCTGACTTGACCTAACGGTTAAGAGGATGTGTTGTATAGTTCCCCCACTTATGCTGTAACCTCAATACGTGCCATTCTCTATCCTAAGATGACAGATTGCTTGGGATGGCTTGGTTGTCAAAATGCTCAGGATGACAGATTGCTCAAGATGACTCAGTTGTCAAAATGCTCAGGATGACAGATTGCTCGGGATGCTTGGGGTGACTCAGTTGTCAAAATTCTTGGGATGACAGATTGCTCAGGATGAATTGGTTGTCAAAATGCTCAGGATGACAGATTGCTTGATTAGAGTCAGTTGTCAAAATGCTCAGGATGACAGATTGATTGGGATGACTCAGTTGTCAAAATGCTCAGGATGACAGATTGCTTGGCATGACTCGGTTGTCAAAATGCTTGAGATGATGGATTGCTCGGGATGACTTGATCGTCAAAATGTTTGGGATGGCAGATTGCTCTGGATGACTTGGGTCACGGTTGTCAAAATGCTTGGGATGACAGATTGCTTGGTAAGACTTGGTTGTCAAAATGCTTGGGATGACAGATTGCTCGGGATGACTCGGTTGTCAAAATGCTCAGGATGACAGATTGCTTGGGATAACTCAGTTGTCAAAATGCTCAGGATGACAAATTGCTTGGGATGACTCGGTTGTCAAAATGCTTGGGATGACAGATTGCTTTGGATGACTCAGTTGTCAAAATGCTCGGGATGACAGATTGCTCGGGATGACTCAGTTGTCAAAATGTTTGGGATGACAGATTGCTCTGGATGACTTGGGTCACGGTTGTCAAAATGCTTGGGATTACAGATTGCTTGGGATGAATTGGTTGTCAAATTGCTCAGGATGACAGATTGCTTGGGATGAGTCAGTTGTCAAAATGCTCAGGATGACAGATTGATTGGGATGAATCAGTTGTCGAAATGCTCAGGATGACAGATTGCTTGGCATGACTCGGTTGTCAAAATGCTCAGGATGACAGATTTCTCAGGAAGACTCGGTTGTAAAAATGTTTGGGATGACAGATTGCTCTGGATGACTTGGGTCACGGTTGTCAAAATGCTTGGGATGACAGATTGCTTTGGAAGACTTGGTTGTCAAAATGCTTGGGATGACAGATTGCTCAGGATGACTCGGTTGTGAAAATGCTCAGGATGACAGATTACTTGGGATAACTCAGTTGCCAAAATTCTCAGGATGACAAATTGCTTGGCATGACTCGGTTGACAAAATGCTCAGGATGACAAATTGCTCGGGATGACTCAGTTGTCAAAATGTTTGGGATGACAGATTGCTCTGGATGACTTGGGTCACGGTTCTCAAAATGCTTTGGATGACAGATTGCTTGGGAAGACTTGGTTGTCAAAGTGCTTGGGATGACAGATTGCTCGGGATGACTCGGTTGTCAAAATGCTCAGGATGACAGATTGCTTAGGATAACTTAGTTGTCAAAATGCTCAGGATGACAAATTGCTTAGGATGACTCGGTTGTCAAAATGCTTGGGATGACAGATTGCTTTGGATGACTCGGTTGTCAAAATGCTCAGGATGACAGATTGCTCGGGATGACTCAGTTGTCAAAATGCTCTGGATTACAGATTGCTTGGGATGACTTGATTGTCAAATTGCTTGAGACAGATGTCATTCCGGCGGCCAGTGTCAAGGGATATTCTTTCCCTCCTAAAAATTTTTCCCCCCAGAAAAACTATCCTGGGATAGTTTTTCCCCCTGGCAAAACTATTCCGGGATATTGTTTCCCCCCTTGGTAAATTCTTTCCCCGAGGGAAAGAATATACCGGGATAGATTTTTCCAATGCTTTTTTTAATTTTAAAATCATATAAACTTAGAATTTTTAAAAATAATTTGAATAGCTGTACCTTTATTAGCTCAAATACCAATTTTAGTGTAATAAATTCCATTAAAACATGTTTACTTACGATTTTAATTTTGTTTGTAATTTTCTATTTTAGCGTTATAATCAGGGGGAAAGTTTTTACCAGTATATTCTTTTCCCCCTTCAAAAATTTGCATAAAGTTTATAATATTAATTCTGCGCATTCTTCAAAAACACGTCATTAAATTAAAATGATTATTTTGTTATCATGATACTTTCATAAATTCATAAAATTATTGAAATAAAACCCATGAAATACCTTAACCATTTTAAACCTTAGTTTCCCTAAGCAGCCTAAGCAAAACCTTAAAAACCAAGCTAAAATTCATAACTAACGAACACAATATAAAAAAGAGGGGAAACGGATATCCAGGTTTTTAACCGGGATAGTCTTTCCGGGGGGAAAGAATTTACCGAGGGGGGAAAGAATTAACCGGTGTTTTAGCGGGATGGTTTTTCCGAGGGGAAAAACTATCCCGGCTTTTTACCGGGATAGATCTTCCGGGGGGAAAAAGAAGGAGAAAAGATATCCCGCGTCAACGGTATTATCTTCAGATGAGTAAGTAAGTAAGTGAGTTAATAACTTCCTAACGCTTTCTTTGATTTTGAATAACTCTGCCGAATCTCCTCTATCTAAGTTAAAATTTGAAACATATATACAGCTGACAACGGAAAATCGATTGATAATCACGATTTTGTGATTTGACAAATTGTGCGGACGAAAATGACCTATATGCAAATTTTATTTTAAAAAAATTATTATACGGCCAAATAAAATCTATATGACTTGAAATTCAAAACATAGGTACAACTGACAGCGGAGAATCAATTGATAATCACGATTTTGTGATTTGACAAATTGTGCGGTCGATCACGACGTATATACAAATTTTATTTAAAACAATTATAACTCGGCCAAATAAAATCTATATAACTTGAAATTGGGAACATAAATACAACTGACAACGAAAAATCGATTGATTATCACGATTTTATGATCTGACAAATTGTGCGGTCGTTCATGCAAATTTTATTTAAAACAATTATAACTCGACAAAATAAAATCTATATGACTTGAAATTCAGAACATAGGTCGATTTTGTGATCTGACATATTGTGCGGTTGATCATGACTTATAGGGAAATTTTATTTAAAACATTTATAACTCGGCTGAAGAAAATTTATATGACTTGAAATTCAGAACATAAATAGATAGAACTTGTAACAAAGAATCAATTGGTAGCGATGTTTTTTTGATTTAACATTTATGCGGTAAAGGTAAATGGAAATTTCAGTTAGCAAGCTTATACAGTGAAGCACAGGCAATAACACGGGCCTTAAGTTTGCTGGTCTTTTAACGAACATATATATAACTGACAGCGGAGAATGGATTGATAATCACGATTTCGTAATTTGAAAAATTGTGCAGTGGATCAAGACATGTATGCAAATTCAAAATTAATCTTCACGGCCGCCGGTTACAAGACAAGACTTGAACTAGTTTTTATATTAGTTTTAAAATTTTTTGTGGTGAAAGAAAAGATTGTGTGATTTTTAAACTTAGCGCACCTCCGGTCGGTCCCTTGATTAAAAAAAACAACCGTAGTTTAAAATAAAAGGGTTTTTTTCAAAAAAGTATGAGTTTTCAATTTGGGAAAAAATCATTTTCGTTTTTTTTTGGCTTGGTAAAAGTCTCAACATTAATAATTATTATTTACTGTTTGACTAAGGTTTCTTTAAAATATGCTTTGAAGTCTTTCTATTTTGTACAAGACTGTTCATTGTGGAAAACACCCGTTCAGAAAACGTTCGGTCATAACAAATTAATTTTTTTCATACAGCAATCGAAGTAAAAAACGTTTTTTGAGCAAAAAGCCTCCATAATACTCAGTTTTTTTTTGTACAAAGTATATACAAGAAGTGCTTAGCAAGTTTTGTAGTAATTTTTTTCAAATAAAATCAGCTTAAAACGTTGTTTTTAAGTTTAAAACAATAAATAAGGCACGTTTTGTTCAAAAAACTAAATAGAATAGTTTAGGACTAACTAAAATTTCTGCAAGACTAATTAACAAATCAAAAACAAACTAGTACTAGGACTAGGACTACGCAAAATTTTTGGCCTTTAACTACGCAAAATTTTTGGGGTGGTGGTAGTAACCACTTTTTTTCGGTGTTTTTTTTTTTTTTTTTTTTTTTTTGGGAGTGTTCCTTTAATTTCAGCCTAGTACTATACTAGTTAACGTTTGGGGTAACTAGTACTAGACTAGACTAGACTAGACTAGATAAAAAAATCCTGGACTACTTTTATCACTAATAGGTGGGCGGGCATGCGGGGAGAAGGGGTGAGTGTAGGGTTATACATCTGAGAAAATCTCAAAAATACCGACACCTCTCCCCTCTCTAAAGTTTGAGGGAACCCCCGGAATTCCTCTAAAAGATGGTGAATGCTAGTACTAAGAAAGAGCAAAAATTGGATGTTCGGGGGATGTGCTCAAAAAAAAATTTTGGCGCTTACGGCTATTTTGGGCCATAAATTTTTTCGGTATTATATCCCCAAAATTCTAAAGTTTGTCTGCTTATATCTGTAGATATTGATTTTCACATAAAAGTGCGGCAAAAGTACTACATTTTTGGATTACCCAGACTCATACGATATAAATTAAATTAAAGTTTTTTAGTTGGCTGGTGAGGTTAGCTTTTATAATGTTTTGAAACGAGACAATACAGACGCATGGTCTAGAAGGAAAAAGAAAATGGTTACACTCCGTAAGCTATTCATATTTAAAATTAAAGCCCGCAACGAAACTTTATAAATTGTAAGTTTTGTAAACACTACCTTTTTTGATATAAATACTGTAACATAAATAAATTTAAATTAAATTTTCATTTTATTGCTTTGCCCGCCAATTGTGGCGACGTTAATATGTTTATTTAAATTGATAATTTGATTTAAGTTTCACATTTCGCTTGTTCATGAACTTATATATTTATGTCCTTGATCGTGAATTTTTCGTTAGCTTAGAAAAATGTTGTGTAATTTTTTTAAACCTTCAAATTACATTAAAACATTCTTTTTACTAAAACCTTTCAATAAAAATTAAACCAAAATCGCTAACTCTTTCTGATTTTTTAAGATGACAAGGTAAGAAAATCCATTAAAGGAAAATATGAAAAGCATAATACCTTTAATATTTTGCTTTCTTCTTCTCACTTTTTTTTACGTTTTTTTCTCTTATTCTCATTCTTTTTCTTCTTTTAGCGTTTCCATTTCATGTGTTTTCATAAGAGCACGATGCCAAACAGATGAGATGATACATACACACGGAGCATAAGATGATAGAAACAAGATAAGAAGATAGCGAGTACAAACACATACACACACCCACACACAAAACACACATATAAAACACGCATGCACGCAAACACAAGACGTCTATTTATATAAAAACATAAAATAACTTTATTTATTTGACATATTTAATTTTAGACCGGTTGCAAAAGAGACATTTGCGCGGTTCATATGTCGACCCACTACCTGAACTAATGAACGCGAAAATCAAAGAAAAATTGTCCATTCCAAATAATGTTTTTTGGGGGGAACAAGCACATCAAGTATTTAAAAAGCAATATGGGGATTTCATGAAACCGGTTATAAGCACAGGTTAGAGTGTTGTTTTTAACAAAGTGTTTCATAATTTATTATTTAACAAATGATTTTAAATAGGAGACCCTATTATTTACTCAATATTTAAGCATAGTGTAACTATAATTAAAAACGGTCCAAGTAAACCTTTTATAGTTGTGAGTATTTATTGAAATTTAATAAGTAACACAGTACTTTATTTATACAGGCACTTGTAGCACCATCGCTGATAGTAAGTTTTCTCAAACTACACTGGTCTAGTTATACTAGAAAAAGAATTTTTTTTTGTTGCACAACAAAATATTTTATTATTATCCAACAATTACAAATTATGCAATAATTACAAACGTAATTGGGTAACGTTCTTTTGTTTTAGTCTTTTTTTCATTTGTACTGTCCACTGCTTTGAGGTGAGCAGTAGTTGTTCACAAGATCATTCCTACTGTTGTGATAGTAAACAAAAATAAAAAATTAATAGTATAGTAATAGTAATAACACCTAATTTTTGAAATTTATATAAGAATGTTTTATTTAAAACGGTATAAATCGCTCATTAGTAGTAAACTGCACTGGACTTCACATATTTATAACTGTTTCAGTGGATAACTTGCTAACTAATACAACTGGATTGAAAATAGTGGTTTTTCAAGGACAGTTGGATCTTATTTGCTGCACTTCTGGTAAAAACGTATTATAAAACTTATAAGAGATGTGTAAAATCAAAATTTGTTTTTATTACTAAAGCAAGAAAACAAAAAAATTAATTTACAAAAAGAAAAATGAAAAAAGGAAACAAACTATACAGGAGAACAGAAATATACCAGATCCTTATACTATGCATATTTTTTAATGTGTTTTCTGTATATTTGTGAAAAAAAATGCAAACCTTTGCATGCAATCTCATTCTCAAACAATTTAAATGTATTTTATATCATTTTAATTTGTTTATGTATTTATTATTATATTTGCAAAAATTCAGAAGAAGTGAAGATATAATTTAACATGCAACCGGCCCATTTTTAAAAAGACAACAAAAAAATCACATATTTTTTTAAAATATGCAGACAGACATATGCATTTTGTTACAATTCACAAAATATCCCGCAAGGTTTGGTTTCACTTTCACTTTTTTTCTTTATTGAATTAACTAAATTTTATTTATTCTTGATATTACAATTTATTTAGGCCAGTGTATTATTAGATTAAAGAAATATAAAATTAAAACCAATAATCCGGTCTTTGATTAAAAACGTTGGTTTCATTTAGGACGAAATTATTTAAAAAAAGTAGCAATATTAATGTGACCGTAATGCGTAATGTTTCCGATTAAAAAATATTCAGTATTTTAGGTTTTTAAATATTTTGTAGTTTTAAATAATAAAATAAAAATCTCAAAAATAATTGTTTAAGGCCAACACTTGAGACAATTTTTTTCAAAAAAAAAGTTTCCAAGCACTGGAATTGAACAAGCGACCATTTATTTATTTACTATTCAACTATGACTGTTAATCTATGCAAACAACCGGAAATATTAAACAAAAAAATTGTAAATCAAACAACAACACAAGCTCTATAACCAACATTATATTTTTAAATCATTCCAATATAATTAATATTGTATTTTGACCAACTTAGATATGTTTTAAATCTGTAGAGTAGAAAGGCTGTTTACAAGTTAATGTTAAAAATTTAGATTTAATTCAAATGTAGACATTGTGGAATTTTTACTTAAAACTATAATTATTACTTTTCTTCTCATTTTCCACTCATTTGGTTCTATTTTAGGAACGGAGGCCTGGATAAAAAAATTAAAATGGCCCGGTTTATCCTCCTACCGTAGCCAAAAAAGAGTCGCATTCAGTGCGGGACCAGCACCTCTCAATCAGCAGACGGCGGGATTTCTGAAAAAATATGAAAATTTTATGTTTTTCTGGATTATGCGGGCCGGTCATTCGGTAAATATATCCATTATCTTCTTTTTTGTATTCGTAAGTAGCTAGAACGCTTTTAATGATAATTGACAACTTTAGTCTTGCGGTGGACATTAAATAAATACACGAACAGAAAATATTTCGTTATTATTTTGTAAAATAAAATTCTGAAAAATCAGTCGATTTGACCGCTAACACCTGCTAGTTGACTCCAAAGATTTATATTTAACAATTACGTCCACTATTTTGGTTTGGCTAAGATATCATGTAGTTTGGGAAATTTTCTCAAATTTTATGCGTATAGGGTATCTGACTTAATTTCAGCCAGGCCATAATTTCGGCCACCAATTTAGGGTGTTAGAAAATTGGTTTATTTTTAAAACACAAAAGAACCAGCACAAAAGTAACTGAATGAATGTCGAATAAAATGTTTGTGCAAATTTTTTTTCGTGTTATTCTGCATTATTAACATTTTCATACAAAAAGTGATTTTTTTTTATTTTCTGTATTTTTCCTCTGTGTTTAAGCTGCATCAAATTTAGAATGAAGCAATAACCTTACAATAACCTTACAACCTTACAATAACTTACAATTAAGGCTCAAACTTGTTAATTTTCTGTTTTAATAATTTTTTGAAAGCACTTTGCAATGCGTTTAATTAACTGCGCAAATTAAGATTCCGTTAATTCGGCCACCTTAAAATTCACGTCAAAGACAAAGAACCTGTTTAACACGATTTGCACCATCATGCGTACGGGTGGGGTTACATAAAA
>JASAMX010001087.1:0-38097 GCA_030248175.1 Microlaimidae sp. YZB2_3 | reverse complement strand
CATAGGTGTTTTTTGGGGGGGGGGAGACAGAGAGGTGCACCCCCCCCCCTAGAGCCAAAATTTTTCGACCCCCCCCCTAGAAAAAATTCAGGGGGGCCCCCCCTCCCCCCAAAGCTCGAGAGCGGTCCGGCCTAACCCCTCCTCAGCGAGGCTGACCACTCCCCCCCTTCCCGACCAATGTGGAAGTATAATTTTTTATTTACTGTCAAAAACATGGTTTTTTAGTTAAAAACAGTGTTTAAATACACTTTTTAGGCCTAAATAGGCTGTTTTAATACATAAAATTCAATATTAGACCTAAAAACACTTAAATTATTGAGTTAAAAAAATTTTGCTAAAAAATTGGACGCCCCTGACCCCCCTAAATTTCAAATCTTGCTCCCGGGTGGCACCCCCCCTAAAAAGCCAGGGGGGTCCGGACCCCCCCTGAACCCCCCCCCCACAAAATTCGGCCCGTCCCCCCGGCGGTGGACCCCCCCTAGCGGACCCGACCAAAAACACCTATGAAAATAAATATATAAGATTTTTTTAATAAGTTCTAAATATTAATATTTTATTTCACTTTAAATATTATGAATGACAGAAAAACTGAAAATATTTTGAAAGCTTTTAAACTTTGATTGGTGCTTTTGTTGTTAATAAAATTTTAAACTAAAATAATCTAATAAGCTTGATTGCTTAAAAATGTGGTATTTTTTGAAATTTTGTAAGAAAAGACTAGAATTTAAGATTATTGTGCAGCCCACAATAATCTTTAAAACTTAAAAAATATATAAATAGAACATCTTCTGTTGAGCTTAGCTAATCAAACGAACTTTTTTCCATCGCATTGGCAGTCAGCAGTGGCGGAAATCGCCTGAGTTGACTGGAAAAGAGGTAGAGCTGTTGACCATTTCCATTGCTGGATCTGGGCAGTGTCGCTGCGTGGAAGCCGCTCCGTAGACACTTCCATCTCACCGAAAAAGCCATCCGGACTAACATTCACACCTATTTTGTAAAAGAATCTCTATCTCAACTCCAACCCAATCCTCTACTAAAAATCAAACCCCATGAAATACACAAAAGCGAACAACACCTTTCAAGAAAACTAAGAGCACTCCTGTCACAACTAAGATCCGGATTTTGTCATCATCTAAATTCATACAAATCAAGAATAAACCCACTAATCAAAAATTAATGTCCAAAATGCCACCAGAAACCGCATGATGTCCACCACCTTTTCAACTGCACCAAAAATCCTACCACACTAAAAGTAGAAGACCTATGGTTTCAACCCGCAAAGGTAGCAGCATTCCTGGAGGAAATTACTTGAAAACTCTGGCTATGCTAACTAACTAACTTTTTTCCATTATACTTATTAGTCATTCTTGCAAAGTTTAAGCTTAACTGTACACAATTCATTGGTTAGATAGACCTAGACAAGATCATGTTAAATTACTTTTTTAAAAGTGTTTTGTTTACGTAGTTTTCTTTAGTTGACTTACTAATGTTTATTGTATTGTATTATTTTAGCTGAATCGTGCTAGAGTTATAAACGAAGGGACAGCAGATCTTAAAACCAAATCCAAATTTTTAACAGTTGAAGTTGATTTTCGAATAGCTAAAAAGTAAGTAAAACAATTTGGTTTATTATAATTATTTTTTTATTTTGTTAAGTTTGCTGTTTTGTTTCAACTGATTTTACTGATTAATTATAATAAAGAATTGAAATAATTTTAATAAAAATTAGCTTAATTCATAAATGAACACGGTCAGAAAGCTAGGGAGGGGGTGTTTACCCCGGTTAAATGACATTTCAAAACCTAGGGGGGTCCTAGGAGGGGTCGAACCCCCCTAGCTTTCTAGGGGGGGTCGACCCGGGGTAGAAGATTTTGAAACCTAGATGGGGGTCAGGTGGGGTCCAATTTCCGAAACAAAATACTTTTAAACCATTAAATGTTTAATAATAATTCAGACCTGTGCACGGTCTGGAAATGCCCCCCCCCCGTTTTATTGGAGGATTTTGCCCCCCCCCGTTTTATTGCCCCCCCCCCCCCCCCCGCCAAAAAATGAAAAAGTACCCTAAAAATATGACGCCATTTTTGACCTATGATGACGCCATCATCGCGAATTTTTTGCAGTTTTTAGCCTATTTCAATGTATTTTAAGCCATTTTAGATCTATTTTTACCTTATTTCCGCTTTTTTGTCCCTTTTTTCCCTTTTCCCTTCTTTTTTTCTCTTTTTTTCTCTTTTTTTTTCTTACCCCCCTGCTTGCCCCCCCGTTTTATTGCCCCCCCCCCGTTTCAAAAAAGTTGCCCCCCCCCGTTTTGGGATTGTCCCCCCCGTTTTAACCCCGGGGGGGCAGTGCACACGTCTGATAATTTTTAATAAGATAATACTACATTTTATTGAATAAAAAGCGATATTTAGGTATAAAAAAGGTGTAAAAACATGAATTTGTTTTAAAAATTCACGTTTTTGGGAGATAATTTAGTATAAAAAAGTACTTAAAATTTTCTCGAGACGGGAGGGGGGGGGGGGTCAGATTTCAAAATTTAGAGGGGGGTCAGGGGTAAAAAAATTCGAAAATTTGGGGGGGGGCCCAAAATTTAGAGGCTAGGGTGGGTGGACCCCACCCTACCCCCCTTGTTCATTTATGGCTTAATTTGCGGTTATGCCTTTGGACAAACTTTTTTGAATGTTAAACAAAAAAAATTAAAAAAATACGATTAAAAAAATAATCGTATTTTTGAAGTTGCTCAAGATTTTTGCGGATTAAGAATATCTTTGATAACCCTAAATTTCCGAACCAACTTGTCCATGTATGCAAACCTGTGCACGGTTTGGAAATGCTCTCCTCCGCTTTATTGGAGGATTTGCCCCCTCCGTTTTATTGCTCCCCCTCCCCAAAATGAAAAACTACCCTAAAATTAGGCACCATTTTTGATCTATTATGACGCCATCATCGCAAAATTTTTGCAATTTTTAGCCTTTTTCAATGTATTTTAACCATATTAGACCTATTTTTACATTATTTTCGCCTTTTTTGTACTTTTTTCCCTTCTTTGTCTCTTTTTTTTCTTTTTTTCTTTCTCCCCTGCTTGCTTCCCCGTTTTATTGCTCCTCCCGTTTCAAAAAAGTTGCCCCCTGTGCCCCCCTTTTGAATTTCCCCCCCAATAAAACCCCCCGGGGGTAGTGCACAGGTCTTCATGTATGCTTTCTACCTTTCAGCACGTGGATCGACGATGCGGAACATCCCGCTGTAGCCGCTATAAGCAGGAGAGTTTCTGACTTTACCGGACTGACTATCGACTACGCAGAGAATTTGCAGGTACGCCGACTATGAAGAAGGGTGTTGAGGTGTTGAAATTTGGGCCGTTTTAAAATTATAAAACAGGAGTTTGAAAGAGTTTTGTGCAGGTTGTAAAAGAATATCTCCCCATAAGCAGACCTGTGCACGGTCTGGAAACATAGGTGAGCACGGTCGGGGAAGCTAGGGGGGGGGGTGGTTACCCGGGGTAAATCGAATTTTAAATTCTAGGAGGGGGGTCCCAGGGGAGTCCGGACCCCCCTAGCTTTTTAGGGGGGCTCGACCTGGGGTGCGAATTTTTGAAATCTAGAGGGGGGTCAGGTGGGGTCCGGTGTCCAAAGCAAAACAGTTTTAAACCATAATAACTTTAATAATTGTTCTTTTTATAGGATAATACCACTTTTTATTGAATAAAAAGCCATATTCATGTATAAAAAGGGTGTAAAAGCATGAATCCACGTTTTTGGAAGAAAATTTAGTATAAAAATAGTACCTAAAATTTTCCCGAGGGGGGTAGGGGGGAGTCAGATTTTCTAAATGTACAAGGGGATAGGGCATAGAAATTCGGAAATTTGGGGAGAGGGGGTTGGTTGGTTGGCATAGCCAGAGTTTTTAAGTGATTTCCTCCAGGAATGCTGCTGCCTTTGCGGGTTGAAACCATAGGTCTTGGGAGAGGGGGGGGGGGGGCCTAGATTTTCGTCTAGAGGGGGCCCGAAATTTCGCGGCTAGGGGGGGGTGGTCCCCCCCCCGGCCCCCCCCCTTTCTCACCCTATGTCTGGAAATGCCTCCCCCCGTTTTATTGGAGGATTTGCCACCCCCCCGTTTTATTGCCCCCCCCCCACCAAAAAATGAAAAAGTACCCTAAAATTATGACGCCATTTTTGACCTATGATGACGCCATCATCGCGAATTTTTTGCAGTTTTTAGCCTATTTCAATGTATTTTAAGCCATTTTAGACCTATTTTTACCTTATTTTCGCTTTTTTGTCCCTTTTTTTCCCTTTTCCCTTCTTTTTTTCTCTCCTTTTTTTCACTTTTTTTTCTTTCTCCCCTGCTTGCCCCTCTGCTTTATTGCCCCCCCCCTCGTTTCAAAAAAGTTGCCCCCCGTGCCCCCCATTTTGGAATTGCCCCCCCCCGTTTTAACCCCGGGGGGGGGGCAGTGCACAGGTCTGCATAAGTGAGCAGTGAGCAGCTTCCTGGATTTCGAGGGGTAGAGGAGAAAAAGAAAGAAATTTATTTTAGCAAATACAAAAATGTGTAATTACATAATATCACACGACATACAGTATTAGTACAAAAATGGTATCACAAGTACATACAAAAAACAAAACAAAAAACGTATTTTAATGTTATACATACAAAATACAAAATAAATAGCAATATAACACAGACAAACACTTGTTGGGAGACCCCAGGGAAATGGGGTAAGAATTAGAGAAAAAAAGTAAGGATTAAAAATTTACATGTAACAAGTGTATGCATTACTTGTTATTAAGGCAGGATCAAAAAAAAAGGAAAAGAAAGTAACTGTGTGCGATCCACAAGCAACACAGTTCACTCGTCCGACCCTCGAAATTTTTTGGGGATGGAACGATGTTTTTTAAAAAAATTTTGTATCATACTGCAAAATACCCGATTTTTTTATTTTAAAGAATTTTTTTTTAATTTTACGAAAGAGTTAACATTCGAAATTTTTCAGGATATAGCTCTCAACCCTTGCCCCTCTAAGGCACTTATCGTTTGTTTGAACTGACGCATAACGGTGCCAAAACAAAATTGAAGGAAAATACAGGAATGTCCTAAATCACATAAAGACCAATTCTTAATCTAACTTTTTAACACAAAAATCTTGAGACAAAAGTTTTTCCGGCTCTGATATTAGGTACTAATCATAGGTGGGAAGGAGGGGGGGGGTTGGGGGGTTATACCCCCCAAAATTTCGAATTTTGCTGACACCCCCCTAAATTTGGGGTACCCGGGGACACCCCCCCCAAATTCGCCTCCAGGAGAAAACTTTTAAGCGTTATAAAAGGACTTTTTTCGGGCTTTGTGTGGAGTGTTTATTACCTTGTTTTGTTTGTCATATACTTCATTATTTTCCTATTAATCAATAAAAATAAGTCTATAAAACAAAGAAAAATTTTTCTACAAACAATTTGATACCCTAAAATTTTCGATTTCCATCACATTACAGCTGAAAAAATGAGTACATTGAATTACAGCTGAGCAATGCAAAGTACCAGAAAATGTTTTTAAAATTAATATAACCTTTAAATTTTTAATACCACTATATAACAAATCTAAAAGGAAGAGGTCCAGCGTGGTCATATCAGGATTAAAAAACAAAGTAACACAAATTTAGAAGTGGAGACCAATTAAAACATAAAGAACGGGGTGGGTCTAGCGTGGTCATACCAAGATTACAAAACAAAGTAATACAAATTGGCAAATGGAGACTATATAATTAATGGGACGCTGAGCAAAGCGCGAGAAAATTTTTTAAAAATGGTCGTTCTAGACCTCCCAAATTTTTATCCTTGGCGACCCAAAAGGGAGGTCTAACCCCAAATTTTATCCTTTGCCGACCTAAAAGGGGGTCTAGAGACCCCCCTGGCTACGCCCATGTCAGTGGCATGCCCAGGGGGCAAAATCCGGCGAAATCCGGATTTTTTCGTAGGGGCGGAACCCTACGTTTTTTAAATTTTAGGAGAGAAAAATTTTTTTCTTTAATATTAATACAGAAACCTTCCTGATGCCTTCCAAAAGCATATTAATAGTCAAAAAACGAAAATTTCCCCGCTACGCAGGTAGTTTATATTGACAATTTATCTTAGTTTTTTTGATTTCAAATTGATTATCCCGTTCAGTAGTTAAGCAAGGCATACATGTTTAATAAAACTGCTATAAACACTATTATCCTTTTATTAACGTTTTAAACACATGTTTTAAATGTATAGGTATAAAAAAACCTTAAATTTTGCAATAAGTATTATCATCTGGAATTAAAATTTCTAGTGTATTTTAGCGCCTTAAATTAAAAATTTTCTTCCCCCGAGGGGCATTCTGCCCCCCCCGGACCCCTCTGACAAGGGCCTCTTCCCCTTGACCCCGCTGGGGGCTCTCGCCCCCCAGACCATACATGGGCACGGGGGGGGGTTGGGGGGGTTAACCCCCCAAATTCTGAAAATGGGGGTTTAACTTCCTCTCACTCAGAAGTGGGGGAGTGAAAAGGTTAAACCCCCCCCCCAATTTAAGGAAAAATGAAGAAAAAAATGTCTTTAAAATGACTTCTAACTGCCTCCAAACTTAAGTTTTGAGGTCAAAATGAATGTTTTAACCAATAAAAAGCTAAAAAATGCAATAAAAAGGGCTTTTTGACCTAAAATTAGCGTTTTTTACCTATTTTTCCTTCAAAATCGAAAAACGATATGAGTAAAATGCACTCCAAAAAAAAACGATATGGGTATTTTGCGTTTCTCGGATTTTAACCCCCCTAATTTGGGGTTTAACCCCCCCCCACTCCGGACCAACTTGCCCATGTATGCTCCAGACCCCCCATTTCTTGGGGCTTCCGCCCCCAGACCCCCTTTCAGGGTTAGTATTAACCCCCCCAGACTGCCCCCCCCAAAATAAATCCTGGGCACGCCACTGGCCCATGTATGTATATAATATTTAATTAAATATAAGATTATGGATTAAAAAGTTTGTGATAGTTGACTTTATAATCAAGACAATAATATTACTATTCTATTATTAGGTAATTATTAAAAAAAACTATGATTTCTAATCTAATTATAAGAATATATAAACACATTATTATTAAAAGAATTAAAAAATAAAATTTATAATTTGCAATAAGGTCCTATTTTAATTTTACACGGTTTTAAAGCATTTATAAGCTTGTTTTACGTTTTTTTACGCGTTTTAAGCCCATTTTAAGGCAGCGCGGAAATATTGGGTACCCCCCTCAAAATTTGGGTCTTGCCGGACACCCCCCTAAAATTTGACCCTTCTCTTATACACCCCCAAAATCCGAGAGGCTGCCCACCTATGGTACTAATTGTCCGCAATTTTAAAATTTGTGTCGGTATGCTTCCTCGCCTTCTGCTCACTCCACTACTTAGAAACTTTCCCTCTCCAACCACCGCTCTTAATGGAAATGAGAGCGAAAGGAGTGTAAACAGTTGGCGATTTTTTAGATTCATCACAAAAAAGAAAATAAAAAAAAATTTGCTGCTAAACTTTTGGGTAAGATGAAAAATTTGCTACTAAGTCTCTGAAATCGGAGCTACGTATTGTTTATTGATTTTTATATTTTTAGTTAGCAAACTACGGACTGGCAGGGCATTATGAACCTCACTTTGACATGTATCAGGTAAATAATTAAAAATAACTTCTTTTTAAATACGGTCTTATACTTATTTCGGATTTTATTTTCTTGTTAGTTTTAATTTATTTTGATTCTTCGTATCAGGAATCTTAAAAATTTTTGCAGTTATACTAGGTTAGGAAGTCAAGACCCCTATAAGCGTAAAATATTTACACAACCTATATATATCTAAATATATTTTTGCAAAAAAAAATTATTTTTAGACCCCAAATACAACTCATGGCAATCGAGTTGCAACAGTATTGTTTTATGTAAGTTTTTGATATTGTTTTATGTAAGTTTTTATAATTTTTTACATAATAGTGTAATTTGATAATGAAATGTTGTTTGCAAACAAAAATAAAAAGAACTCTTTTTTTTATGTATCAATAGAACCAATATTTACAAGGTTTAAAAAAATTATTTGCGCGACCACTTTTTTATGATTATTATTTTAGGCATGCAGTAAAATATTTTTATGCTATATCAAAACAAAAATACACCACCTTAAAAAAATCTTGAATTCATTGACACCTTTTTCTTTTCAAATACATAGTTACTGGAAACATTCTTTCCTATAAAATTTAGTGTTATTGAAGAACACTCTTTAAATTTAGAATCGTAAATTTATTAAATTATGTTTTTAGTATTTAGCAATTGTAAACAAGCCTGATGTCAAAATGAATAAATACTCTATTGAATTATTAAAGATATCAAATTTGTTGATTCCTTCCTGTTTTTGTAACAGATTTAAAGCATTGTTATAAATTTTGATCACATAACTCCTTTATAATTTAATAATTTCCATTCATTTTTGCTAAAGATTAGGTGTGTCTTAAATCAACATTTTTGGACTACAGCGGCCATTAAATATTTTTCCATCACCCTTCCCAAAAAAATTGCGACAGGCTGTCCTGACCACCTGGGCCGGAATTCACGAAGCGAAATGTGCCATGGATTAACTGAACTCGGTGTTAGTAAACCCCTGCTTAACCCCCTGATTAATTACGGTATATTCCGGGGTTAACTTGGTGTTAGTTAATCCCGGAATACACGTAGTTAATCAGGGGGTTAAGCCGGGGTTTATTAACACGGAGTTAATCCATGGATAATCCCGCTTCGTGAATTCCGGCCTTGGGGACTTAGGGCTGGGTTACGCTAGAAGTGACAAGTGAAGTGTTCCTCTCGCGTTTACATCATTACATCGTTATGCTGCTTCGGCGTGAACGCTTCACGTGTCAGCTGCCACTCCGGTGTGATCCAGTCTTCAGAATTGCTAATAAAATGGTTTTTTATAAAAGTGTTAATGTTTTAGTATTTTTTACGTTTATTTTTTTATGTAAATTGTTTAGGTGTTTTTTTGGTTTTATTTTATTTTATAGATATTATAATTGTTTTTTAGCTGTCTAACGTTGAAGCAGGCGGAGCAACAGTTTTCGAAGATCTCGACGTGACCCTATTTCCAAGCAAGGTAAGGTAGTGTAACGATTTTTGTTCCGTTGATGTTTTAGAAATACGAGGCTGTTTTACTGAAGTGGTGGTAATCAGAGATGAACGCGGTTGTTGGAGCTCAGGGGTCTTACCCCGTTTAAATGACATTTTGAAAACGGCGGGGGAAAGAGGTTCGAAGCGGCCCTTCTGGCTTTTTAGAAGTGTTCGAAGTTCATAAAAATGTTTTTAAGGGTGGAATTGGTCAGTTTTTTTTATTGTATAAGCGGTCGCAAATTCTATCATTAATTAAAAAATTGACATGGTTAAATATTATGGCTTTTGATATCTAAAAAAATTTCCTTTTTTTTATTAAGTTTGTACATTTTTGTCCAAGCCCCATAAATTATTAATGTATTTGATTGTTTTATTGCAATGTTGCTTTTAAGCTTGTTTATTTTACTTAGCAACATAGTGTGAATCAAAAGATGAAATTATTGGTTGTTTTGCAACACTGTCAATTCGAAAGACATATTATTTTACATTGAATTAATAGAAACTCATATTTACTTAATTCTCTCTGTGTGTTAGTTTTGAATTTTTATTTTTTTTGTGGCAAAGCGGTTTGATCCATATATAGTATCTATATAAATTTATAATAATAAAATAATTATTAATAATGTAAAAATAAAGAATAATATTACTTTAGAACGACGCGGTTTTTTGGTATAACATTCGTCCCAGCGGATTTCCAGAAATTTATTCACGCCACGGAGGCTGTCCCGTGCTTAAGGGAAACAAATGGGTTGCCAACAAGGTTTAAAGTGTTAAAAAAATGACATTCTTTTAAATTTCAACACTCTGCTGACGATACTTTCATCGCTAAAAGCAGAATATGGTAGACCAGGCTCCCCAGAATTTAAAAAAAATATATACTCCAAAGCTTTTGCTGGGGATACCCCATTTTTAGTATGTTTTTTAGCACATAGTACTTGGTGGGACCTACCCTCCTACCCACCAAATTTTTAGAGTTGTATGCTGTACCTCTGAATTTAAGAAGGAGAGGGTGTTATTTTTTCCCTGCCCACCTGTACACAATACAGAATATTTGGGTATGCTACATAAAAATAATAATAATTAAAGGAGTTAAGGGTACTACATTGTGTCGGTCAGATTAAATGCCTAAAGCTTTGAAGCGCTAGACAAGCACGTCCTATCACTGCGCCAGCGGACTTTGATAAAATTAAAAGCTTGCGTGTAGGTGGAGTGTTAGGGCGTTTAGATTTTTTTCGGAGTGTTGCTTAAATAGGTAGTTTGGGTTGTAAAAAAGAAAATTTTCTCTTCATTATAAAAATATAATTTTAAATTTGTTCAGGAACTATTAATACAGACTTTGTTACAAAACATGATTTTTAAAATTAAATTTAAAAACCGGAATAGTTGGAGTTGGGATCGAAAACCTTTTAATTGGGTTATATTAACCCGTTCCCGTGAAGGCCTTTTCCACCGCTACAACTGTGAAACCTTCGTACAACAAAGGTAAAACCTTCTTCCCACGGTGGTTGTATTTTCGTATGACAAATGTCGTACGTAAACCTTACCGCGGTAAGCTCTTTGGATGACCTAGGTTTTACTTCCGTCATACATAATTTTTTGTGCGCGAATGGTGCGCAGTGAGCGAGCAAATTGAAATGGTTAAAGCTGTACGATAGCAATATGCAAACTTTTGCAACATGAAATATCCTACGTAATACACTGTGACTGTGACAAAAATCTGCATATTGCCACCGTACCCTTTTAACCATTTCAGTTTGCTCGCTCACTGGGCACTACTCACGCAAAAAATTAGGTATGGCGGAAGTATGACATAGGTCGCACGAACGTTTAACGGTGGTAACCGAATAAAAGGCAATTACGGGAACGGGTTAAAATAAATCCTGCGGTAATGTTAGTTAAAAAATATCCGAAATACTAAAAGCCGCTACAAAAATACTAAATTTTTATAAACTTCTAAAAATGCTGGGCTTACAAAATTTCAATAATGATTAGTTTTACTTCTACAAATAAGATCTGAAAACCAAATAAAGTTTAGCTCCATAAACAACAAAAATAAATAATGTTAAATGATTACATAAACATTTTGAAGTCGAAGATTAAAATAAGCTATGATTAAACCTATGTAGTTTATGTTTCCAAATAAGTTCAGTATGGTCGATAGCATAGCGATAGCTTCTTGACACTAACCTTGAAACAAGTGGTTGCACGAATTTGGACAAGAGTTCGTCCGGCCTTGCGGATTGAAGGAAAATAAAATTACCGATTGAAATCGAGGGGTCTGCGTCTGGCTGATCTAGAAGGAATGGCTTGAAAACGCAATTATGCTGTACTCCAAGGGGTATCAATGGATGTGGTTGTTGGTTATGAAGAAACTGAAACACCACAGAAGTTTTTCCAGCTACTTTTGAATTTTCACGATGTGTTTTGATTGTTTTAATTCGTGATGATGTAAAAATAAAGTATCTTTTTGACTTTTCGAGGTTATACTCTTTAAATTTTATTTATAGTGTTTAATTACGAAATTTTAAAATAAAAACTGTTTTTATATTTCAAAATCAATGCATAAAATTCCCTTGGGCGGGAGTACCGCATAACTCTCACGGTTCTCTTATAACGCTTTGGAATTTGTAGCCCTTTAAATGAATTGGGGAACTTAGTTCCTGGAGTCCTTAGATCCTTGGTAGATGGCGGCAAAATTAAACAACCTAAGTCTAAATCTAACCCTAAGCCTAAGCCTAGAAATCGGTCGGTGTCGGTGGACGGTGTCGATGTACTTTCCAGTTTGCTTCGAAATGACGCCACTCAAAGGCAAGGATCTAAGTACTCCAGGATCTAAGTTCCCGTTACCCTTTAAATTTCTACTGACGCCACACCGTACAAAAGAAACACGATTTTTTGTTTGGCGTTTTTTGTTTTCATAAAATATTTCAAATTCTGACCATCATTCGTTGCCTTTTAATCCTCGCTCAAATTTTTGAATATTTTTGTCAGATTAAACTTCCAAATTGAACGTGAATTATTGTATATGATTATATAATGCACTGCAAACTAATATTTTTGAAATTTGTTTTATATTTTAGTTGCACATGCGCTTTAATGTAAATAAATTCTTACGTTTGTCACATGTTTACAATTCATTTCCAAACATGAAATGTGTATAATTATTGCCAATTGTACTTTTTCAATCTTTTATAAAACATAGTTGACTTCAACATTTTAATAAAACAAGTATTAGAAATCATTACAGCCAATTGTACTTGTTAATTTATTAATAAATGGGTGAATGTTAATAATTTTTGCTGGTGTGACCTACCTATGTATAAAGCTTAAGTCTTAAACATGGTCAAACTCGATTCAATGTTGAATAGTGTCAGTATTTTTAAAGATACGATAAAATCTTGTTTTTGAAAAGTGCATTTTAGTTCTTTTTTCGGTTTAAAATATCGTACAAAACTTTTTTGTAAGGTAGTGAAAAATTGAATATTGGGTTCATGACCGTAAATTTGTAATGTAATTTTAAAATGAGAATAATAAAGAATATTGAGAACAACGGTGCGAAATTATCGTTTAGTTTGCGCTTAATTTTGAAAATATTTTGCGTACCTGTCGCTGAGGTTGCGCAACCTTCCGAAATCGAGGAAAACGTGTATTCGGTTATATCGAGAAAAATTTTCGGCTTGAGTATCCTCCCGAATACTTCGTTTTTAGTGTTTTTACTACTGGAACCAGAGACCCCCCAATTTTTAGAAAGTGGGAGGTTTATTTAGAATAGCTTTTAACAATCCACAAAAAATATTAATTTTGTTCTATTGGTAGGTGTAGATTCTCAGGAAAGGAAAGTCCTGTCTCGAGATGGAGTCTCTTTCTAGTCCCTACACACGAAGACCAATTCACACAATAAGGGTGGGTCCTCATTGGAAAATTAAGGTAATTCATCGAAAATATCGCTTAATAGTCTTATTTTATTATTTAAACACGCTTAAAACACTTTAAAAGTACATTTTAGTCCGCTACCGAAATTTCGACTGTTCCTAAAATTTTCTTTAATACAAAACTAAAATCTAGTCGGGCTTCAGGAACGTAGTGAAAATAAAATTTTTTCGCGACTTTAATTATAGTTTGATAAGTTTGGGTGTTATTTGTTCGGTAAAGTGGTGGCGGGGATATGGTGGTATGGTGGTATTGAAAGTTTTGTGGCGGAGATATTCTATAAAACGTTTATTTATTTTTTTTGCACTGAGATCCCAAATTTTGTGAAAATTACCCCGATAATCTCAAATTTCGTAGTGCTTTAGCCTGTTTTGAGACTTACAATTGTCATTATATCCAGTTCAAAACTCGAGGCCAAATATAAAGCAAAGTATTTAATAAAAATAATGCGAAACTGTTTGCTATTTTTATTTTTTTTAAAGACGAACTTTTAATGTTCAACTTTAGTAACTCATCAACGTGATGGTGACAGTGTGATTTGCACATGCTATGCTACGTTAATCATCACCTGAGTTTATTTGACTACTCCTATTTATATAAACGTCGGATTTTCGAAACATCAGTATAATAGTAGCTTTTACACAATTATGTTGCAATCCTGGAAAATTTGTTTGTAAAGCTCGCAGTATTGCTGCAATACCCAATGAAGCATTGCCAGCACAACACGGATAAGAAGGCAAAAAGGGTTAATAGAAACAGATCATGATTATTTATAATAAAAAGATGGAAGGTGTGGGAGGAATTTCAATAAAAACTTAGTGGTGAGAGCACCCAAAATATTTACTATAACAAGAAAAAAATTTTAAAAAAACTATATTAACCTATAGTAACCTATATTATATATAATATTAGTAAATTTATGCTTAGTAGAATATAAACAATTTTTTGTTTTGTTTGTCAGAGACCTTTTACACATATTGCATGTGCTAAGAAACATTTCACATGTATGTGTAATCATACATGCTAAAGAAGACAATTAACGTATCTAAGGGGGGGGGGGGTGTTTACCCCGGGTAAATGAAATTTCAAAATCTAGGGGGGTCGAATCCATAGATGAACAAAGGGGGGGGGGTTGAGTGGGGCCCACCCCTATAGCCTCGAAATTTTGGGGGCCCTCTCCTCTAGAAAAAAATCCAGCCCCCCCCCCTCCCCCCAAACTTTCGAATTTTTTAGACCTGACCTCCCCTAGATTTTGAAATCTGACACCCCCTCCCCTCTCGAGAAAATTTTAAGTACTTTTTTATACTAAATTTTCTTCCAAAAACGTGAATTTTTAACACAAATTCATGTTTTTACACCCTTTTTATACCTAAATATAGCTTTTTATTCAATAAAATGTAGTATTATCTTATAAAAAAACTATTATTAAACATTTAATGGTTTAAAAGTGTTTTGTTTCGGAAATTGGACCCCACCTGACCCCCCTCTAGGTTTCAAAATCTTCCACCCCGGGTCGACCCTCTAGAAAGCTAGGGGGGAGGGTTCAACCCTTCCTAGGACCCCCCTAGATTTTGAAATGTTATTTACCTGGGGTAAACACCCCCCCCCTAACTTTTTGACCGTGTTCATCTATGTATAAAATAATTTCGCAATCCCCCCAGCTTTTCCGCTTCGCTTCGCTCAACCGGTGCGGGGTTTCTAAAGTATACAGGGGTACATACATGTGTCTCGCTATTTTTTGCCTAACGCTAATGTTATTTCAAAGTTAGTACAATATTTTTTATAAGTAATAAATACTACACAGAAAGCAAAATAAACAATTTTTGGATGGTTGATTTATGTATCCCTAAATTTTTAAGCCGCCTCTTGAATTGGCTCGGATTTTTTTCATATAGAGGTACCCATAGATGAACAAGGGGGGGTGGGGGGGGCCCACCCCCCTAGCCTCGAAATTTTGGGGCCCCCCTAGAAAAAAATCCAAGGGCCCTCCCCCCTCCCCCCAAATTTTCGAATTTTTTTACCCCTGACCCCCCTCTAGATTTTGAAATCTGACCCCCCCTCCCCGCTTGAGAAAATTTTAAATACTTTTTTATAAAAAGTTTTTTTGCAAAAACGTGAATTTTTAACACAAATTCATGTTTTTACACCCTTTTTATTCCTAAATATCGCTTTTTATTCAATAAAATGTGGTATTATCCTATAAAAAGAACTATTATTAAAGTTATTATGGTGTAAAACTGTTTTGCTTTGGACACCGTACCCCACCTGACCCCCCTCTAGATTTCAAAATTTCGCACCCCGGGTCGACCCCCCCTAAAAAGCTAGAGGGGTTCGACCCCCTCCTAGATTTTGAAAAGTCATTTACCCGGGGTAAACACCCCCCCCCCCTAGCTTTTTGACCGTGTTCATCTATGAAGATAACACTACATTTTATTGAATAAAAAGCGATATTTAGGTATAAAAAGAGTGTAAAAACATGAATTTGTGTTAAAAATTCACGTTTTTGGAAGGAAACTTAGTATAAAAAAAGTACTTAAAATTTTCTCGAGAGGGGAGGCGGGGTCAGATTTCAAAATCTAGAGGGGGTTCAGGGGTAAAAAATTCGAAAATTTGGATGGAGTGGGGAGGGGGACTCCTAGATTTTTTTCTAGGGGGGGGGGCCAAAATTTCGAGGCTAGGGGGGTGGACCCCACCCTACCCCCCCTGTGTTCATCTATGCGTATATGCATAGAGGCTAGAAGACATTTCACATGTATGCAAAAGCATACATGGTAGAGACATTTCGCATATATGCAAGAAGCATAATATACTAGGTGTTAGTAGATGTTATATGTATTATTAGTGTTAAGTGTGCAAATTTAGTAAAATTATTATAAGTAATGTAAGACGTTTGCATGTTACGCCATTTATTGATTTGCTCGTTTTTTCTAAAAAGAACCGAGTGCATTTAAAAAAAGAAAGAAAAATAAATACAAATAAATTAAAAAAATATTGTGTTTTTAATTTTAGGAGTCAGATTCCTTATCTCAGCCGATTTTAAAGCCAAAAAAATTATTCGGCGGTGCAATAGGATGTTGTATTCTAATTGTAGCTTTACCTATGCTAGCGATATTTTTAAACATCGTTGTAGTTCAGGTATTTTATGTATTTTAACTAGTAAAATAAACATTATTCTGGTAAAAACCTTACCTAAATCAATTTTTTTGGGATCATATTGTTACAAAGTCTTAAAAGGCTGTGCCATTAAAGGCTTCAAAACCATTTGCAGAAAATTTCTTACTATCAAGATTATAAAACACAAGAGAATGAACAACTGTACACTAAATTTTTGACCAAAATTTTGGTGGAAAAGTCGCACACGCACCACTTTGTACGAATTTTCTCACGAAAATCCGTCATTTTCTGCTAGTTTTCCTCTACAGCTATGTTTAACGCAGTGTTTGTTTTTTTGCATAAAAATTTTTTGCGACTTTCTTTGCTTTCGATGCTGCTTTTTTCGCACTGCGATTTATTTTGCACAGCAGAAAAACGACACTGCGCATGTGCGACTTTTCTAGCAAACTTTGTTTAGAAATTTAGTACTATACAGTCGGTCATTCTTTTGTGTTGTATATTCTTGTTACTATTAATAGAAATCCAAACATTTATAAAAAATCAGACTTTATTGTAAAATCAGACGTCAGATTTATTGTATTAAAGACGAAAAGGTTTCAGTTTTTAAAGTCAATACATTGCAATTTTTATTTCTTTTTTTCTTTCTAAGTCAAAAATTGATTGAAAGTTAAAGGAAAGAATACAGTCGGTCATTCTTTTGTGTTGTACCTATATTCTTGTTACTATTAATAGAAATCCAAACATTTATAAAAAATCAGACGTTATTGTAAAATCAGACGTCAGATTTATTGTATTAAAGACGAAAAGGTTTCAGTTTTTAAAGTCAATACATTGCAATTTTTATTTCTTCTTTTCTTTCTAAGTGAAAAATTGATTGAAAGTTAAAGGAAAGATATCACCAAAAAGTAGTTTTGGCGTTTTTCGTTCCAAATTTTCTGAGCTTTATTATCAAAAATTTAATTCTAATGAAATTCCATATAAATTTTGAATTAAAATTTTTTTAATGATGCTATTACATTATTAAGCTTGCTTTTAACCGCAGTTTTTCGACCGCTTCAGTCGAATTTGTTAATAATATAGTTTTAAATTATCTAAATTGTATATTTTTTATTCTCAATAAAATGATATATCAACGATAATTTTCAGAAAAGTCCTTCGTTGAAATGGTCTTTGCAAAAGGTGTTTTATCGAACAGTGATAATCAGGTGGTTTACCAGCTTTTTCGACCAAACGTGCTGGACAGTGATTACCGCATGGGTTGCTGGTCATCTTTTATTTTCTAGTTTTCCGGTTGGAAAATTAGTAAAAGGTCGCAGATTAAACGATGGCAGCGCATTGGAGTATCGATGTAACGGTAGTATTTATCCTATTTATTTTGATGTATTAAATCCTCACGTTTGCGTCAATGAGTTTCGATTTGGTTATCTTAGAATCAAACAATTTATAGCCACACCAGTGGATACTATGATTTAATCTTATTTTAAGCAATCTTAAGTTTTGAATTCAAAGTAACTATGTAATAATTATAATCTAATCAGACCTTTGAATGTTTAACATGTCTAAAGTTAAAGCTAAAGTCTTCCAGGCTGAAATTAAGGGGGTAACTGCTCTACGTCAGAAAGAAATAAACAATAAATGCGCAAGCGAAAAAAATTAAATAAAAGTTTTCAGCGGTTATGTAACCAATTATTATTAAGTTGCGTCAACTGTTTCTCTGCACGTGATATTTTCTCAAAGAACTTTATGATTTTTTTAACTTCATGAGCTTTGTGATTACTTTACCACCCAGAGCTATTTTCACCCTGATAGATTTTATTTTTAATTTATTTCAATTACTCGAGGCTTCAAGCATCGAGTAATTCTCATAATATGAACTTTTCACAACTCTAAAGTCCTGTGACTCCAATTTGAGCGTTTCCTATGTGACTTAGCATCGATTTTTTTGTATCCCACAAAAATCTCATTTTTAGCGTTTTTATTACTGGGTGAGAGTGGAAACCCTGAAATGGTGGTTTTTAAAACCCTTCCCAATGCCCAGCTCATTTTCCTGCCTTTTAAAATTCCATAGCCCCAAATTGCCGTGGCTCTTATAATTCCCATACCAAGAGCGCTTTTGATTAATTACATCTTTACCTTAATTAAAAAAATAATAAATCCTTACTTGGGTTAAAAAAGATTTTTCTTTAAAAACCCTTTTTTATTTAAAATGAACCACTTTCGTAATTGCAAAAGATTTTAACGCTGGTTAGATGGATAGTGGGCAGCCTCCCGGATATTGGGGGTATACCCGACCCCTGAAATTTAGGGGGGGGGGTTGTCCCAAAATTTTTTTGGGGTATACCTTAAATACCCCATTTTTAGCGTTTTTAGTACTGGGACCCCCCAAATTTTAGGGGAGTGTCCGGGGTACCCCCAAATTTTAGGGGGGATGTCGGCTATAATCAGGATATTTGGGGGGTATACGTATAACCATAGGTGGGCAGCCTCCCGAATTTTTTGGCCCCAAATTTTAGAGGGGATGTCGGCTATAATCAGGATATTTGGGGGGTATACGTATAACCATAGGTGGACAGCCTCCCGAATTTTTGGGGGGTATACCCGACCCCCGAAATTTGGGGGGAGGTGTCCCAAAAATATTTTTGGGGTATACCTCAAATACCCCATTTTTAGCGTTTTTAGTACTGGAACCCCCTAAATTTTAGGGGGGATCATAGGTGAGCACGGTCCGGGAAGCTAGGGGGCTGGTTACCCGGGGTAAATCGAATTTTGAATTCTAGGAGGGGGGTCCCAGGGGGGTCCGGACCCCTCTAGCTTTTTAGGGGGGGTCGACCCGGGGTGCGAAATTTTGAAATCTAGAGGGGGGTCAGGTGGGGTCCGGTGTCCAAAGCAAAACAGTTTTAAACCATAATAACTTTAATAATTGTTCTTTTTATAGGATAATACTACATTTTATTGAATAAAAAGCCATATTCATGTATAAAAAGGGTGTAAAAGCATTAATATGTGATGAAAATTCACGTTTTTGGAAGAAAATTTAGTATAAAAAAGATACCTAAAATTTTCCCGAGGAGGGAGGGGGGGTTCCAGATTTCAAAATCTAGAGGGGGGTCAGGGGTAAAAAATTCGAAAATTTGGGGGGAGGGGGCCCCCTAGATTTTCGTCTAGGGGGGCCCCAAAATTTCGAGGCTAGGGGGGGGGGGTGGACCCCACCCTGCCCCCCCCCCTTTCTCACCTATGGGGGGATGTAGGCTATAGTCGGAATTTTTTGGAGGGTATAAACCCCCCCAATCCCCCACTGGCCACCTATGGGTATAACCACCCTCAACCCCTGCCCACCTATGGTTGAGTGCCCAGTAGTCACAAAATTTTAAATACAATGTTTATTTTATTAATATATTTAGGGTTTTTGTCTTTCCTATTAAGTTTGTTGATATTCGCCTTAGCCGAGTACAATGAAATCAGTATTTCGGTCTTTTTAATCGAGAACCGAATACCGTTGGTATGTACATTGTCCGCGTTTTCACTAATCGCTTCAATTTTGGTTTTTGTGAAGAGCCTAATTGCATTCAGAGGACCTCATTCTGAACATGGAATCTCAGGTGTTTCTTTATTGTTTGGTTTTATTTGTAATTTACGCTTATTTTTAAGGTGTACCAAACTAACCACATAAAATTGCAAAAAAATATAATTGCAAAAAATTAGTATCGATTATTAAAAACTAATAAGTTATAAAACGATAATAAAAAAAACTGGTTTTGCACAGCTAATGTAGAAAACTAGACGGATTAAATTATTTATTATTATAAGAAAAATAAAACCTAGCTGACCTCGATAATGGGCAATATTTAATCTACTATTTAACAATCAAACCATCTAAAAAAATTTTTAACACAAACGATTTAATATTAAAATTAAATGCCATAGTTTAACAATTATCAAATTACTCGATTCGGAACAAAAATGTAATTTTTTAAAAGGATAAAGTTGACTATTTTTATTATTTTGTAAAAAAGGTGGGAATTAAAAAAATTATGCATTCTTATTTGTTTACAAAAACCAGTTATAGTTATAACGGCACAATTTTAATCGGTCTGCTTATGTCTCTCATACAAAGTTACGAGGTAACCATAGTTATGTTGCTTTCAGGTTGTATTGTTTATGATTTCTTCATGGGTCGGGAGCTTAATCCGAGAATATTTGGGGTGGATCTTAAATTCGTCTGCGAACTGCGACCCGGACTAATAGCCTGGGCGCTGATGCTTATCAGCGATTGCCTGTCCCAGTACAGGGCCGCCGGTTACGTTACCGTACCTCTCGCTTTGCTGGCAACGGGCCAACTTTTGTACATAGCGGACGCCATGTGGTTCGAGGTAAGTTTTTTTAAAGGGAGAGGAACCCCTTTTTGAATTTTGGAAGAAATTTTTTTTTAAAATACCTCCCAGTCTAAATATTATGTGTAGAAACATTTTTGATGCCTTCTAAAAGCATAATGATATTTAAAAAACTAAAGAAATTTGTCCGCTTCGGACAAGAATGTATAACACAAGAATATTTGACTGTTGTACGCTAAATTTTTGACTAAAATGCTAAATTGACTAAATTGCTAAATTTTTGACTAAATGTTTTGCTAGAAAAGTCACACAAAACGTGGTGAGATTTTTTGTGCTTAAATCCAGTTTCCGCGTGCAGTGAGTTTTAACGTAGTGTCAGTTTTCTTGCAGAAAGAAATTGCGATCTTGTTTGCACTCTATGCTGTTTTTTTCGCACAGTGAATATTTTCGCATATCAAAAAAGGCTAAATTGTGCATGTACGGTTTTTTTTTCTTCAAAACTTTAGTATACATTAGGACATACTCTTGTGCAATATTCTTTATAGAAGTAATCTCTTAAAGGTAAGTTACTAGCCATAGGGGAGACCAAAATATATCTGAAATTTCTACAACAAGAAGTTTTAGAAATATTTTAGTCCTGCTGTTCTTCTGGAAATTTGCGCAAAGAGGTGATTTCATGGTTTTTTTGCCGTTATTTCATTCGAAAACAAAATTTTCCTCTTGATTTTTTAAAACAAGACTGCTACTTAAACCAGTATATTTTTTTATAAATCTATGCTATTGAATTTTTGGAAATCTTTTAGACCCCCATTAAATAAAATGTTATTAATTATAACAAAGTTTATCTTGGTTTTAAGGTTTTGCTTAGATTACCCAGAAATACTTTGATTTTTTTAAGAAAATTACCAAGTTTTGCTTGTCGTCACAAGTGTGTTCCAAGGACATTATATAAATATCTTTTTGTTTAATAAAAGAAAATATTTGGCTTTAGTCATCTATCCTGACAACAATAGACATTGTGGAGGAAGGTTTTGGCTTTATGCTTTTATTCGGTGATCTCTGCTGGGTTCCGGCTTTATATTCCCTTCAAGGACATTACCTCCTGGCTAGGCCTATTAAAGTGGGAGGAAAATCACTATTTCTGGACAAAGCCCTATCCTGGTATTGCTATGTCCCTTTTGCACTCTTAAACGGTAAGCTCTTATTCTTTATTGTTTGGTTGTAATTTTGTTTTTAAATATTTTATTTAAGTAATTAATTTGTTCTTGTTAGGATATTATAACTGTTGGTTAATGACGAGTTTTATGTATATTTCACACTGAAATCGCGACGCGTGTATTTTGTCATTTTTTGATGTAAATTATAAGCTTTTTAAATAAATTAATGGTTACGTAATAATCTTTAATTGTAATTAATTAAGAATAATGATTTTAATCTTATTTTTTAGTTGTTGGGTATTACATATTTCGAGCTTCGAACAATCAAAAAGATAAATTCAGGTCCAACGCGACGGAAGATTCCCAGGATAAAAGTGCGTTTTTTTTAATTTTCTTAAAATAGTGCTTAGTTCTTAAAATAATAATTTTTAAAACTAAAAAAAAACAAGCAAACGCTATAAAGTTAATAATAGTTATAATATATTTAGCGCAATACTATGCGTTAAATAGCTCATTTTGTGACTGAGATTGATATTTCAAAAAAATTTTCAGGTTTTTTGATGCCTTTAACAAAATATAAAACGAGCGGTAAAGTACATAAACTGGCGATTGTTTAAGTTTAGCTCGCGAGTTGGTAAAGTATTAAGAGTAGGATTATGTTCAAATTGTGTCGCACATTTTGAATTTTTAAAGCTAAAATTAACCAATGATACTTTTTTGTCTAAAAATTTGCATTATCTCGCTCGACTCCAAATCATAGATGAACACGATAGCATAAAGTTTATTTTTATTCACAGGCTCAAAATTGCTTCTCCCCCAAGTGAAAAAATTTAGGGCCGTACTTCCTGCAAGTTTTTTTTAACTTACCCCCTCCTCTTCATCAGAACATTAAAACGAACTCCCTCTTGAAACAAAATTTTAAATACCTATCCTAAATTTTTTACCTAAAGCTCTAATTTAAACACAAATCCAGCACTATTTTAAATCAATTTTATAGTTAAGTAGCATGTAGTTCCTGGAAAATAATGTATATATAATATCTATGTTCTATAGTTTTTTTACTGTGTAATAATGTACTATTTTATTTAATGTTTTGTATCTTATTTTTTTGCGTGTTATAGTTTTAGCACTCAAAAACTGCTAATCCGCCTAAAAATTTGCCTGCAGTTTTTTTCCTTAGAAGTGGGATAGTTTTGTTTTTGTTGTGGCATTTGCTTTTGTGGTAAGTCCGGAATCATTTTACAGGTGTAAATGATTTTGGTAGAACTTTCCTACTCTTGGGTTTGTATTTGCAGTTGGGTTTTGGGATTCGCTTATTTGGTGTGATTTATTTCTTTTTATTTAGTTTATAAAAGGCACATACAAACTCAGTGCGGTATTAACTTGCTTATGTATGTTTGCTGTTTTTCAACAAAATAAATAAATAATAAATAAAAATAAATGTAGTATATGAAGCAATCATTTGAGGGTGTTTTGCTTTCCCTTGGACGTGGGTGATACCCCCTGACCCTTCTGTAGGATTCCAATTTTTCTCTCCGGGGTGGACAGCAAACTTCACAAAATCTAGCGGTGGTGTCAGTCGGATTTTCCTTCCAAAATTAAAAAAAAATGCCAAAATCCAGAAGTAAAGGCTCCACCCCTAGCTACTGAGAGAAACCACATTCATCGATCTTTGCAATCGCAGACGTCACACGATATTTAATGCTGCGGTGACGAGGTAAACTTTTTGTCTTCGATTTTGATAATTTTTTTGTAAAAACCTTACCCCTGCCCCCAAAGAAAGTTTTTTCAACAAAATATCTCCAGTGGTTCCCAAAAATGGCTTTTTTCGACAATTCTGTACGTGAAAGATTCCTCAATGTGTATAACGATTTTCGTTACAAATTATGCATTTAAAGTTAAAAGTCAAATTAAAGTAGAAAGTTAAAAACTTTCTACTTTAATTTGATACCTTGGATTGGTGCAGTATTTGTCGAGATTGTCGAATTGTCGAAAAACACCATTTTTAAGGTTCATAATTCCTAAATCACTGGAGATATTTTGTTGAAAAATTTTTTGTGGGCTATTGGCGGCAGGGGTAAGGTTTTCACAAAAATTCTCAAAATCAAAGACAAAAAGTTTGACTCCGCAGCACACCTTTAAAAATAAAAAAGTTTTCCTTTCAGAACACGAAAGCATTCCTACAATCCAGGGTCGCAGACTCTTGTGCAGCGGATGGTGGGGCTGGCTGCGCCACCCAAACTATTTCGGAGACCTTCTAATGGCCTGGGCTTGGGCCTTTTACTGCGGTACGTTATTTTCACAACTCCAGACGTGTCAATAAGAAGCGCGACGCCCTATAAAGAAATGAACTACACTTAAATTCGAAAAGTAATGGTGACAGTCGAACGACGGTCAGTTTGTTTGAAATGAGTATGAAATAATGTCTATGAAAAGTTAAAGTCATGTTCCTGTATAGCCAATTGACTGAAAAAATAGCTAGCTTTTTTGTACTTTTCTATTTCGTATATTTTGGAAAAACTCGCTTTTTCCCTTCAAACGCGCTAAAGCGGAGCTTGGGGTGTAGGAAACTTTCAAATCAATAAGTTTTTTCAATTTGTTTTGATGAGGAATGTTACGCTATTTATGCCTCATTGATAAAAACGCAAATGGTAATTTTGTTTTTAAGGTTAGTTGCTAAATCGTTAAATAAATTTTTTTTTAATTTTTAGGATTTTCTCACCTCATTCCATACTTTTATCCAGTTTTCCTAACGATTCTGCTGGTTTCACGCGAACTCAGGGACGAGAGGGCGAACCAAAGAAAGTACGGTTCAGCCTGGACGCTCTATCGCCAAAAAGTGCCATTTAGGATTTTTCCAGGACTGTGGTGACGGTCCCTATTGTTTTCGCAACTCTAGTGATGGTCCCTAACTTTACCGGAACTTTTTGGCGGTCCTTTGTTGTTTTTTGGGACACTTTGGTAATTCCATATATTTTCCGGAATCCGATGACGGTGACGGTCCCAAAAATGAAAATTTTTGCAATTTTTGCACACCGGGAACTGAAGTCAATTTTTTTGACTTCATAGTAGATCGCTAAATTCTTTAAACCGCTTTGATTTGGGTTAAATACTCTAAAAATATAAAACTGAAAAAAAAACCTATAATTTTGAAAAGCCAGGAATATATCATAAAATTTAAATTGCGACTACTAGAAACCGTTTAAATAGGTTTTTCACAGGTAATTTAAAATCTTTATCCCCGAAGACGGCCAACCTTTTTTTTTATTATAAAGGTTTAAAAAAAGACTTATCTAGTATAATAAAATTTTGGATCTGAACGCGGTCCCACCGTGAAATCAAAATTCGTTATGAAATAAATAGCTTTTACCATTTTTTCAGAAGATGGGAGTTTATTTTTGTGTAACCTAAGTTTTTTTATTTATTCAGTTTATTAAGAAAAAATACGTAATACATAAAGCCGCCAAATTACTCTTGAATAAAAGTTTTATGATTGTAGTATTATAAGTTTAAAAAAAACCACAATGAAATTGCTATACTTGAAGAGACTTTTTGTTTGATCCTGAGATCAGCGACTGAAGTTTTGTTATGTTATGTAATGTAACATAACCGTTTAACCACCTACCTGTGATTGTGATTTATTCTGCAGTAATGACAATGATTTCGTACTTTGTTGATTATTTATTGGAAATACGTTTATCTGTTGTATAATACTCCTGAGTGCTTACGTCCGAATCCTCCCACAGTTTCAAAACAATATTTTTACTTCGAAATTTTAAATGTTTTACTAATTTTATTTCTTGTTTCTGAAGTTTGCAAGTAATTATTCATTCTTTGTATATAAAACAGGGTTTTAGTGCCAAAATACTAAACAATGTTAACTTGTTTGCTGCAATCCTTTATGATTTTTGTGCTATATTATTTCGTATTTTAAAACTACAGAAATAGGAGCCTTTAAAGGGGGGGGAGAGGGTGCACAAACTAGATTTATTTTAAGGCTAATAACTTTTCTTGGGACTATAAATAGAGTATTGCCATTAGTTAATAATTTTCGCGCTTTTTGTTTCGCTCCGCACTCGATTGTATTACTTTTTCTCAGTCATTATATTATAGCATTAGAATTTAATAACATCAACTAATGGCACTTGTACAGCTATAAGTGCATACCTAGAAGAAGTCAGGATTTACCGCAATTATTTTAAAATTAAAAAAAATGTTTAAGCTGTTTTAAAAATGCAGAGGTAAGAAATATAAGGTACAGTTAATCGTTTAACTTAATTTTGTAATACTTTTTTTAGAATTTTGAGCCCTTTTTTTACATTTTTTTTTGGTTGGGTTACACGCTACAGACAAATAACTATAAAACACAATATTTAAAATAATAAAATTACGACAGTTATCAAATTTGTGTCAAATAACAACAAGGTACATTAAAAATCACTAATTTCGAAAATTCTTTTTGATTTAAAATTATGTTTGTTAAATTTTAGTTGCAAGGGTTTAGAAAAATTTTTCGATTTTAAAAAAAAATGGTAAAAAAGGCTAATTTGAGGTCAAAAAGCCCTCTTTAATGCATTTTTAAACTTTTTATTGCTTAAAACACTTTTTTTGACCTCATAACTAAGTTTAGAGGCAGTTAGATGTCATTTTAAAGACGTTTTTTCTTCATTTTTCCAAAATGGGGGGTTTAACCTTTTCTCATGGGGTTAAACCCCCATCCCAGAATTTGGGGTAGGGTTAACCCCACCCCTTAACTCCCCCTTCCCCTTCCCGTGCCCATGTATGGACTCATCAAATGTGTATATTTGGTTTTAAATAGACGTTTATGCGACAATATGCTTTAATTTACACCAAAACCAAATGTTAAATCGCAAATTTTAACGTGCCATGTGGGATTTAATTTTGACAAAAGGGTTTCTATGGTTAATATGCCCCGTGCGTCATATTATTTTTGTACCGTTGCACGTATGACTCAATTAACACCATCGTATTAATAGATAATTAACGCATGCAAAAATTTATCCACGCCGTGGAAATTTGTCAATTTATTTTCCTCAAATGGTTAAAAAACACAAACCAAACTTTAGTGGATTTTCTTTTTTTGAAAGTTTAAAAAAATTTATTATTAATTTGCTTGTTTTAAAGAGACTTGTAACAGTCTTTTGTGGTATTAATTTAGCCTTATTGTAGCTTTATATTGTTTCATTTAATATAAGACTTTTTTTCGAAACTTTGTTTTGGCTTTTGTTAGAATTTCCGTCTTTTAAAACATTGGATCAAATGTCATTTTTAAAAAAAAGATTAGTACACATAAAAAACATAGTTACTAAAAAATCTTCTAATAAAGTTTAAGATTGTATTATCTTAACAATTTACTTCTTTTTAGGTTTTGTTACTGTACAGACAAACACTAAAATGGTATTCATTGAACAATCCGGTGTAATTATATTAGGAAATTCGCATAAAATTACTAAACTGAAGTATTGTTTTATGTTTCGCCTCACGCTCATGGTATAGAATTTAAATATCAAAAACATTCTTTTTTTTTAAAAAAAGTTTAATTATAGCGTACCTCATCACATTAATCCAACTATAGACTAAATAAGGGCTTTTTAGTGTAGGAAGGGGGTACAATGACACAACGCCAATCATATGTACATGTAGGGGGAAAATAAGAGAAACAATGAGTGACGACTAACTAGTACATTTTATGGTTTCAAATATTTCAAATGTTTATTGGTTCAAATTTTCAACCCCTTCCTTTCAAAATTTTTTAAATACTTTTTAATATTACCAAAGCGAAAGCATTATTAGAGGATTATCCATTATTATAGTGCCGTCGTCGCGTTTAATTGGCCCAATTTCAGAATTTTAAGATTTTAAAAATATTTGTCAAAAATAATATGAAAATAGACATAAATAAATTCGATGTGATTAACTTTCATACTCATGACTATTCAAATTTGTCCCTACTAATAGTGGTGGTGAAACAGATGGCTATTTGTGAAGCTGTTAGAACCAACATAATAATAAACAACATAATAAAACTAAATTAACGTTTTTTTCTCTGAAATATGTAATTTTTTTCTGCAATCTCTTTTCTATGCAGTTTTTTCACAATACTTTTAAACGTCTTTTATCATAAAAATTTTTTTTGCAAGTATAAAATGTTAACAAAATTTTATTTTCGAAAATTTCTTAATACGTTTTACCATTTTTTATCAAAAACTACTATTCTAGTAAAAAATAAATCACCGTATATTATAATTTCATATATAACACTTAAATTCCCATAAAAATCTAAATTATACTAATTTAATAATTAAAACAACAAAACAAAAAATATTATTAGTAGGTAGACCAGCAAAGTGTCGTGCATTTTAAAAAGTAGGTAACTAAGTTCCTAGTTTTTACCTAGTTATTTTTGGCACATTTTACCTAGTTATTTTTTACTTAGTTTTAAGTTTTTACCTAGTTACCTAGTTTCTAATTTGGGATTTACTTAGTTGTTTACCTAGTTCTTATAGTTTTGAATTTTTTAGGGTACCTGTAAACTAAAATAATTAAAGTAAATACATGTCATTTTATTGCATTTTATTTTTTGTCTTATACGAGCGATAGCTATGCGTTTAAACTAAATTTCGCGGTAATTTTTGGAGACAAATTTTTGTTAAGTTTATTTAGAAATTCTTCTTATTATATAATTTTACCAAAACTTCGTTTTATCATTTATTGTTGATGTAAATAAAACAATTTTTATCTTTTGAAAGGTTTTAACGACTGTTTAAAATGCCAGCTTGATAAATTTCAGCAAGCAGATACTGAAAAAAATCACATACATTAAAAAACTTTCGAAAAAAAAACCTTTTGAAATGGTTTAAATAGTCTGCGTAAGTGGAGTTTTTAGTAATGTAAAAAATATTTCTTGCGTTTCGTTTCAGCTGAATATTGCTTTTTTAAATATCAAATTTTTGGAATTGGAAAACGGCAAATTTTTTTCCTCAAAAAACAAAAAAATAATTTTAAAATCGGCAGGGATAACAGTGTTAGGTCTCCGTGAGGTAGTTTGTAATGTTTTACCTCTTTTGTCGCTTGATTTTACTCACAGTTGTTTTGTATTCGCGGCAGCTTTGGCGTAAAATTTTATTAAAAGTAAAAAATGGAATAAAATATAACAAATTAAAATAAAATAACATGTAAATAGTTTTTCCTGGCAATTTTTCTGCAACTAAAAAAACGTTTTGAAGTATGAAGTAAGAAGACTTTTAGCTAAATGTCTGAAGTATGAAAGCAAGCAAATTAAACTCAACAAAATAAAAGATATTGATGAAAAATTATTTTATTTTAATTATTTAGGAAGAGATGACAATTACAAATTGTAGCCCGTCAAGCCTCTTTATAAATGTTAAAGCGTGTGTCAATTTAAGATTAAATACAAGCTAAATTGCGCAGTTGATTATTTAATAAGAAACGGGGGTCACATAGGAAAACTATCCAAAAAATTTTTGGATTTATTTCTCTTAATTTTTAAATCCAAACAATTGATAACAATATAGTTTTTATTTATTTATTACAACCGGTGGTAAACGGTTTCGACTTTAACTACTATACATCTTCAGTTTTTGCGGAACAAATGCATAGCTTATCTGCAGTTATTTTTTTGTTTCTTTCATGTATCGATTACTAGAAAAACTGAAACTTTGATAGCAGTTATAGGCAAATCATACCTTAATGACATCGATTATTTGCTATATTAAATCGTCTATTTAACAACAAAACCATTTAAAATTTCCGTAAAAACGTTTAAATATTAAAGATTACATACCATATTTTAACAATTATTTATCAAATTACTCAATTTGACAACAAAAATGCAATTTTTTAAAAGGTTTAAGTATTCTAATTTTTGTATATTTTGTAAAAAAGCGAAAATTAAAAGAAAAACATGTGTTATAATTCGTTTTCAAAAAACATGTCATAACCGCACAAATTTAATTGGTCCGTTCATGTTCGCCATACAACTTACAGCCAGATATATTTCACCATAGACAACTTGATTTATACCATCTAAAAATATTGTAATTTCAACTTCATAATAATATTACAATAATAAGGTTCGACTGAATAATCAGTCGCATACATTCACATACAATCAATCACATAGACATGAATTCTAAGTACTAAACTATACTTGTTGCGGATTAAATCTAGAAAAAACCAATACTTAGTTTTACTTATTTTTTATCTAGTTATTTTTTGTTACCTAGTAACTTTTTTACTTAGTTTTTTCAAAAAAAAAATTACCTAGTAACTTTTACCTAGTTTTAAATTTTGAAAATGCACCACACTGGACCACCCATATTTATTAGAAACTAAGCAAATAATTATAAATAGTACCAAATGTGGATAATCTAAAAAAAATATGTAGCTGTAATAACCAATAGTGTTAATTATCAAATCAGATTTAACACACACGTTCATCTAAAAACTTTACGACCGCTTAAATGTCCAAATATGCTAAAATAGAACGATTTCAACCAATTTTACCTTATTTCTACTAAGTAGTTATATTGAGTTGATTGTAATTTACGTTATGATAAATAAAAAAAACTTCATGCGTCGATCTAAAAAACCCCACTCCATCAGAAAATATTTTGATACTATTAAATTATTTACCATTAAACGATCCTGTGGTTTTTGGATTCACATCTTGTCTTTAGACGTATCTATGGTTTTATGAATGGGTATGCATAGTTTTTGCTTGGACGCGCAGTTTTTAGATGGAGACGCGGTCTTTAGACTGCAAATAGATCATTTTTCATTCAGCATACCTAGGGTACAAAATTTAGGTAAGGAAATATTATATTTCTTACTCCACTAAAAGATATATAAGTAGGAAAAAGCATCAACCTGTATTTTTATTATTGATGTCATTTCTTATAACCACAAGAATTTTAGTTTTCAACCAAAATAAAATCTGAACGCTATTTTGGCGGCTTAACGTTATCTATATTTATATGTTAAATTGTTGATTAGAAATTGCAGGGTTACCCAATTAAAGCTTAGTTTCTGAATTTCCATTTCTAAAAAATTAAATCTAGGTATTATAAACAAAAACAAACACTCATGTATTTAGTTTTGATCTTTAATTCTTCGATTTTTGTTACTCAAGTCTTTATATCTTCGAATTTTGGATCTCAAGAACGCCTTCATAGATTTGTGGTTTTTGTCTTGGTGTGTTTTGAACCACTTAATCCGGTAAGGACGGGGTGCCTGAATTGGGAAAAACGGTATTTACCTGCCTTCTAGCTGCCTCCATCTAAAGTTTTGCTGCCTCCTACCTGCCTCCGAGGCAGGTAGGAGCTGCCTCTTACCTGCCTCCTAACCTCTAAATGCTTCAAAATGGGAGTCAGGTCACCTGCCTCTTACTTGCCTCTGAAGTAGTTTTACATGCCTCAACCCTGCCCCCACCCTGCTTCAATTCTGCTTCCCAGGTAGTTTTACCTCCCTTTTACCTGCCTTTAGTCTTCCAAAGGCAGATTCAAGAGACGTCCTTACCGTATTACAACTTTTTAAACCAGCCATAACTCCTTTAGAATAACACTGCCAACTACATTTCTCTGCTACCTGCGGCGAAGGTGTTGTTGGGAATAAATTAATCCATCCATGGCCTATTGACACTTTGATAGGCCCTTTGCTATTGCTGTTGACCTCACCCATGAGAACCAAACTGACAAGACTGAATAAGACAGGCTGCATAAATGATTTTTTGTTTCGTTCAGTAGTTTGACAGAACACTAAAAAAACAAAACAAAACAACTTTGGCTTTTTTTAAAAGTTCTTTGGATTTTTCCTTTGGACGGAATATAAATATGTTTAAAAATATCCTTTGTATTTTGTTTTTTGGATTTCTTCTAGGTTTTTTTCGTTTGGACACTTTGGAAAAAGTATGAGCCCAACCTTAAAGCAAAGATATGTTTTTTTTTAAATTTTAAGCAAAAAATCGATTAAAAAATTTAGATTAACCAAAATTTTTGGCTATTATTTAAAAAAAAACTATTAAAACACTTGAAGGGAAAAGAACGCGATATTTTTGTTTGAGAATGTTTTTTTTTTTGAGCTATTTGAATACTTTCCGTACACAACAAATAAAAAAAATTAGAATTATAATACAAAATGGAAAATCTTTGAAAGACGCATTATAACCACACTGCAATATTTGTTCTAAAACGGCGAAATTTTCTTAAAAGCATCTTAGTACAATCAAAGTGGACTTCTGCCAAGGTACTTAAATACCTTGGTGATAAGAGTACAGAGTTACGTGTATATAAAGTATTGCAAGCTCCACACGTGAAAATGTACACATAACAAACTCATCATTTATCCAAACAAAAAAAAAAGAAATTGGTCATTTATTCAAAACAAGCCATTGAGATATTAAGAACTAGAAAAAATGATTTTGCAGTTAGGCAAACAGTTTAAATTGAAAATAAATAATTTTCAAGTTTTCAAAATTCAAGTTTTCTTTCAGATAAAGGAACAAATTCCAAGGCGTTTAATATTTTGTGTGGTGCATAAATTCACGTGTGGAACTTGCAATAGTTCCTATACATGTAAATCTGTAATTTTATCACCATGGTATCCCAACACCTAGGCAGAAGTCTTTTTTTGACTGTACCACTACCACAGCGTAAGAAAAAATCCGCTCTTACACATATTGCAGTGGGGATATAATGCGTCTTTCAACGATTTTTCATTTTGTATCGTGCCTCTGATGATTTTTAGTGTAAGGAGAGTATTCACTATGTGAATAAGCTTAAACCTAAACAAAAGCTGAAGCCTATATCAGCCTAAGTCTTAGCCTAATCCTAAGCCAAAGTGAATCATAACCCTAAGCACAAGGCTTAAACAAAAAATAAATTCATTATTCCTTTGAATTTTTTTGATTATGTTTACTTATCTATTTTTGATTACAATCAATATCATATTTTACTAAAAAACAACGAGAATTAAATATGCCGTCATATCTGCAATTTTTTTCTAAGTGCGGTCATATTTTGAAAACTTGGAGTCATGTGCGATAGGCCACTTTGAGCGTAAATGGGACATAATTTAATGAATTAAATACATAAAATACATAAAAGAACAATAAAACGCAGTAATTTGAAATATTTGTTATATTTTAGAATCCATAATAATAAAAATAAGTAACTATAACACAAAATCATATTTTTTTATAGCAGAAGCGAGCCGGCGATGGATATTCCATATTACTGCCTTATACCCTATATTAGCACAGTTGTTGATGTAAAATTTAATTTTATTGTATACGGTTTTTACTTACTAGGTTAAAGTTTGTAGCCGTATGGCTGTGTTTACGTGTTGGTTTTTATTTGTACAATTTTATTTAGTAAATCGCCAGCTATAAAAGGCGCAGTTTTTATGTAAAAGGGTTATTGTATAAACTTTTCTTTAGTTTAGTTTAGTTAATCGTGCACCCAGTTGTCGAGTAATCGATTAACTGTCTGTAATTATAAAATGCAGGTTGTTATATGTTGATTTAAATTGTGCAATTATATTTTTGCAATTAGTTACCTTATAAGAGTTATTAATAACAAGATCCTCAACACAAGACAAGACAAGCCCTAGAGCGGTTGGCGCTCAGCAAGGTAAACGCCACTCTGCTGTGCACTTCGGTGTGCAGTTGTTCTTTGGCTCTGCTAGAGACGGCTTAACCTTCCAAACTCAAGCAGTAACTTTTAGGTGAATTTTGGTGGTTCCTGAGAGGAGAAAAATATTCATTCAAGTTTCTAAAAGTTGTGCTTAAAGCTTACAAACTTAAGCTGTGTTCTTTTTTTTTTCTTTAACAACTGTACTCGAAATGAGCACGTGTACCACAGAGGTCAGTAAATGTAAAAGGGATAGACAGAAAGACTCTCAAATTACTGAGTCGGACGCTGATCGTAGTTCTCTCGGTCATATAGCGGAAATTGAAAGTGAATCTTTTTCGGACTGTTCTTTAAGCGCTTCAGAAAATTGCCAGCGCAAATCTGGTGGCGGTAGCGAAAAGCCAGCAAAATTTTTAAAAGTCACCTAATCTAAATTTTTTGCGAATCCAACTGAGTCAAAATTTGATCAAACAGCTAGCAGGTTTATACGGCGCAAAAAAAGGTCAGACGCGAACGCTCGCGCTCGTTTTCCAAAATTATCCGTTTTTCGGAAAATTGCAAAAAACGCTTTATGCCAAGACGATTTGTGTTCGCAAATGGATGAATTGCGTCACGCCTTAGCTCAGTCCCAGGAGCAAAATCGTTTATTGCAGGTGGAGCTTGAACAAAAAAAGTTGGAGACTGATTCTGTGCCTAAAACGCCTAATTCGCGGAACCTCAGGCAGGAAGTTAAGGGACAAGAAAGTATCAAATCTTCCTTAAATAGTCCTGCGTACTTAAGTCCTTTGCGGCCCAAATCCGACCTAGCTTTTCAACCGACGGTTAAAAAACAGATTCCGACAGGTTCAGCTAATGGGCATTTTAAAAACGAAACGCACAAACAACCGCACAGTGTGCCCGAATCGGCGGAATTCGGCAGCTCCTGGCTTGAATTATCGTCGCTCTTAAATCTGCAATCCCAACTTTAACGCAAGTTTCTAGCGCAAAAAACGAAAATAAAAGCCGCGGTAAGGTTTTTCAAAACCCTAGGATGCCTATTAATGTAACTACTTCTTCGGGAGATAGTAGTGATAAAAGCTTTTGTACATAGCTGAGAACTTTTGATCAGCTTGCTAAAAGTCAAGCTTATATGGAAGAAGAATGTTTAGAATCGTTACCTCTGTATTTAACGGGTACGGCTCATTTCGTGTACCGTAGACATGTTACTGATACTGAGAAATTATCTTATAAATTGTAACGGCAGCACTTGAGGCGAAATTTGCAGTTTGGCAAGTGTTTATGGAAGAATCCGTAAACAATCTCGTACAAAAAAAAGATCAGTCTGTGGTTGATTTTGCCACAGAAATTTTAAATCGTGCAGAAAATAAAAAGATTTGAAAGTAAAAAGTAAAAAGACTTGATCAAAAAAGTTCACGACGTTGTTTGTAAAAATATTTTCATGGCTGGCATAAGGCCTGAGCTCACGACCGAATTTTCGGATAACACGGGTGATTTTAATGATACCGTTCGATTGATTAGCTGCTATTGCCGAATCAAAAATTCGCCTCAAGGGTAGCCAAGCTCGAGGTCAAAATGTGCAAAGTGCGCCCAAACATTTGGCCGCGGTCAGTCAAAATGCAGCTAATGTTCCTACAAACAAAGTTTCTAACCTTGCAGAACAAATTGTTTGTGTACTTTCGCAAAATTTACTGCAAGATCAGACACAATCAGTTAAAGTTTCTACTAGTGTTTAAAAAGTAATCACCTGACACATTTAATTAATTATTGATTAATTATTTGACCACAAAATGCATTTGATTAATTATTAAAAAATTAATTCGATAAAATCGTAAAAAAAGTACTAATTAATTAAATTTTATAAAGTAATCATAATTAATGTCCAAAACCTTTATATAAGTGTCTCCTTTTGGTAAAAGTTTTGTAACTACCTTTAATTTCTTTGTGACCCATCTAAATTGGTAAAGAAAACATAGTTTTGAAATAGTATTGCATAAAATAACACTCAATAATGTGAAAGCGCATGGGTATTCCTAAAAATGAAAGCGCATTGGTATTCCTAAAAAAAGCGTTATTTACAGGAAGTAGCAAGATACATAAATAAAACTCGCCACGCCACGTTTTAAAGGCTGCAATATTAAGGTACCACAATAAGAAGTGGTCGCTTGTTGACCATCGGCTGTTTTCAGAAAACAATCCTAGACACTGTTGCACGCTGTCCCATGAATATTATTAACACAAGGCTTCTGAACGTAGTGGTAATCAAGCCCGGTTTCTGATGTGTGCAAAGTGTAGTAATTAATTAATAATTTTTAATTACTTTTTAAAAAAAAAACTTTTTTATTACTTTTGCTTTTTTATTAATTTTTGTTTTAGAAATTAATTGATTAATTAAAGTCATCACGTTCCTACAGTCCATCGACAGAATCTAAAATTAAATTAATGGCCCCTAAAATCGAATTGATTAATTATTGAGTGAGTAATTATTTGCCCAAAAAATTTAATTAATTAATTATTAAGTAATTATTTCGGCCCAAAAAAGCGTTAATTTTTTATTAATTAATTACCAAAAAGTACTTTTTTAAACACTAGTTCCTACCATTGCTAACGGAACTAGAAAGCCTATTCAAAAAAGTCCTAAGTTTTGCAAATATTGCGAAAAATTAGGCCATATCACTAAAGATTGTTTTAAGCGGCAAAATGACTTGGAGCGCTTAGAAGAAAAAACACGACTAACTCTGGTAAAAACGATAAGTTTCCTAATCAGTCTCGTCAAAATTTTTTTCACAGCAATCTTTGACAAGCGCGAAATCGCCACTTTTTCAAATTTATAGTTGTTTCTTACACATACAAATATAACCTTCAAATTGAAAAAGTGGCGATTTCGCGCTTGTCAAAAATTGCTGTGAGTATAATTTTTTCAATTGACCGGCATTGACTTATTTGTTTCTTTTTTAGTTATGTTTTTGCAACATATCCTGCAAGTAGCCATATTACCGGTTTGAGAAACAGATCGATAAGAAAAAAACTTTATTTTTCAAAATAAATGTTTCGTGGTAAAAAGACACTTAAAGAACGCTTGTGCTGGGATGATAGAGTTAAGAAAAGACAAAATTCTGTGGAAACAGCAATAAAAAGAGCCGCAGGCTATAAATTTTGGCAATGTTTGATTAGAAAATCAAAAAGCCCATTTCAAATGGTATGAATGCGTTCATGATTTTAAATTTTTAACAATTTTGTATTAAAAGAGTTTAAGTGGAATGCACGAAACAGAAAAACAAAGTAGCAAAAAAGCAAAAAAAGAAAAAGAGCAGTAGGCCCCTAACTGGATACAAAAAAAGAAGTAGGGTTACATAATAAAAGTGTAAAAATCCGTTTGATCTTGGGTAAAAATCCAAATTTGGGATAAATAAAAAAAATTTATCGTGAGCACAAAGAAAAAACCGACCACATTAGATGAAATTATTTCAACCATTTTATCGATATTATCCATGTCCAGTTTATAATCGTGCTATTTTTGCCTGATTAACACCCACATTAAATTTCCAAATGAATAATGCTATATTTTGCAAGATCTCGATGCGGAAAATCGAAATTTTTCATGCTTTTAAAAACAGTCTGAGGAGACCTTAACTCGTTCCTGGGTCTGCCTTCTCCTCGGTTACAACCGTGAAACCTTTATATGACCTATGTCTTACTTTCATAAATCACAATTTTTTGCACGAGTAGTGCCCAGTGAGCGGGCAAATTGAAATGTTCAAAGCTATGCGATAGCAATATGTATATATTTCTCACCCATACAGTGTATTAGGTAAGATATTTCATGTTGCAAAAATTTGCATATTACTGCCGTACAGCTTTAACCATTTCAATTTGCTCCATCACTGGGTAATATTACTATTACGCACAAAAAATTATGTATGGCAGAAGTATAACCTAGGTCATGCGTAAAGTTTACCGCGGTCAGGATTACATGTGGCATTTGGATCTACCTTGTCATTGATTGCTTCCTGCATCAATTCATTAATTTTCCTTTGATCTTTTTGAGGATTGTCAGATTCCTGGAGGCTAGCAACAAAAGCTAAGGTGGAATGATCCCGCATCAATTTAACTTTTCTTAGTTAATCCTTCATCCACGGTATAAGCTCCTGAATCACTTTTGAGCAGATTTAAGCTATCACATTTTCATCAATACCCAAACATGGTGTAATCTCAACAAATACTGCATCAATAAGCTTATCAATCAAGGTAATAAAAGAAAGTAAAAAGCCGCTTTTTTAAGTGAATCTTTTGTAATTTTAAATTTTTTATTACAATTTAGCAAACTTTTAAGTGCAGAATCAATAATTTAAACCCTGAAGGTTTAGAATAATTTCAAAAAGGTATACAATGTGGTCTTATTTTACTATATACAATGTGGGTTTATTGCATGTTTTATTTGACCGATCAAAAAGTAAAATACGCATAAATCGTTAAACATGTAAGGGGAGGGAGCACTATATCTTTTAACAAAAATAACCCAAAAAATAATTACTTAAATTGTGTTTTTGCGAATGCCAGAAGTTTGTGTAGTTTTGAAAATCGTGACCAATTAAATCATATTCTCGCTTCCCAAAGATATCAAGTCTTAAGTTTTTGCGAAACTTGGTTTAATCAAGAATTAACAAATGGCATGATAAATTGTGACAGTGCATATAAAGAGTACCGAACTGACCGAGTTAATAAAACAGGCGGGGGAGTGGCCATTTTTACAA
>JASAMX010001086.1:0-22574 GCA_030248175.1 Microlaimidae sp. YZB2_3 | reverse complement strand
GTCTTCAAAACCCATTGCACGGTAAACTTTATTTTAAAATAATATAGCGTGTTCGAAACGGCCTTAAAATTTTGTTATCAATACTTTGAAACTGCAAATTTATCTTAATTTCGGTCCACAAATAAGCAAATTCTTATTTTGGAAATAACTGCCAACCAGTTTTATTTATAATTATTTGGAATGGCTTAAACATTACTTAAATTTACAAAATCTTCTTACAAATAAAAATTAAGCGCTGTTTATTTTAATTTTTATTTAAAAAATTATTAATTATTTATAATCCTTGTTTATTTTTTAAGAAATATTTTAAATCATTTTTTTTCTTTTTTTATTGAAATTATTAGTTTAAATATGAATAAAAATATAAATTAAAAAAAGCAAATGGCTAAATCGACTTATCATTGTAAAGAAAAAGCAAAAAATAAAACGATCATTTTTCAAATTAATATCTGTTTACGAATTTTATATCAAAAAAAACCAGTGCCTTGTTAGATTCGTCGCTTTTGCCAGATAGCCTTCGGCCTCTTCCCCCGGATTAGTAAAATTTTATTTTTTTTTTTTAATACGAAAAACAATTAAGCTTGCCTTTTTTTAAAAAAAAAAACACTATTATTTTTAAATAAAAATTATAGTTATAATTATAAAGCTTAGCTTAATTTTTTAGGTTTTTACTTAGGCTTAAGAAAATAAAGTTTACCGTGCAATGGGTTTTGAAGACTCCCAAAAATTTTTTTTGTTGTTGTTGGATTATTTTACTCACGACTCTATACTTAGATTTAAATGCATAAAATATCATACATGAAAAATCTAACAATTGAGCAATACGTAGCTGAACCAGCACCATGTACATACATAAATCTACGTATTGCTATCATATAAAACTTACTATAGGTAAATAATATTTAGCTGGATATCGGTAATTTCAGTATTGAATTACCTATTTAACAAAAAACCATTTAAAATTTTTAACGGAAAAGTGCTTAAATAATAAAGATCAAAACCCATATTTTAAATAATCATTTATCAAACTACTTAATTTAAAAACTCAAATGCAATTTTTTTAAGGGCTAGTCTTTGGTTAATTTTTGTATATTTCGTAAAAGTTGGAATTTTTATTTGTACAAAAAACATCACAACCGCGCAATTTTAATTGGTCTGTTCATTTCTGCATTCTAATTTTCGCGGTCACCCAGATATAATTTGACCATACATATTACCTCAAAATTTTCTAAGGGTTTAAACCGTTTTTTTATAGATTATTGCTTTATATAATAAAACTTACCGTAAAAATGTAACAATATGCTAAAAAGTATTATCATATTTTTCATTTTAGAATTTTAAAATATAGTTTCAAAAAATAGCAATTTAAACTTAATATGGTAAATAAGGATTGATTTAAAAATGTAAATGTAATTGAAAAAAAGTTTAATTTTACCCGATAATAGTTTTCTGGGTTAGTTGGTGCATATTTGGAAACAACTGACTGTTTTTAATACGGCATTTGATTTTAGTTGTAAAGTGATTTGATATATTTCAAACCGATTATTTGTCAATTTTCAAAAAAGTGATAATTGTTTTTCACATAGGATGTCTAATTATTTAAAACCGTAGGTGAATATACAAAATCATTAAGTGTATAACATTTTGCTTTCCATGTCTCTACATTAAATATAATTTTTCATAAAATTAATGACTGAACATTAAAACAATAACAAAGTATTTCGTTAATTTAAGCACCGTTTTCCGCTTTTTTGTGAGTATAGCTTATTAGCAAATTTTTAATAAGATAACAATTTTTATTAATGCTATAAATTGATAAGTAAAGCCGCTAAAAATTTTGAAACAAATATGTTTTTAGTATTTCAATAAAAAAATTAAAACATTTGTGACGAAATTTGGGAAAATTGAGCTGTAAAATTTTTGTTATGCTTGACCAGGTTAAAATTCTGTACTCATAATCGAATGAAATGTTTTTTTTTTGAAATATTTCAAATGAAATTAAATGAAATGTTTTTTTAAATTATTGAACTTAACAAAAATAAAAATATTTTTTCTAAGGGTGGCAAATTGTAGGTTGTCGAGAAACTTGTAGAGTGCAAACTATGCAAGTAGGGTCCGGCACAAAAGAGTCCCGGCACAAAAAGAGTCCTGAAAAAAAAAGCAGCTGGCACAAAAGAAAGTCCAGGAGTCCCGGCACAAAAGAGTCCTGGAGAAAAATACGTTTATGCACCCCCCAAGCGCAGCGAGCGCTGAGGTTAGCACAAAAAAAATCCTGGCATAAAATCAATCTTTCACAGATGACACGCAAATACGTACATTAAAAAATAGAAAACAACAGCAGGTAAAAAATATGAGCGAAAACGCCTAAAAAAAAATTTATGAGAAATTTATGATACTGGCGAAATTCGTATCTTGGTTCCTAATCATCACTCTAACTGAATGACCTTTTCCTGAGTATACTCTGCCTTTTTAAATATAACTACCTTCTTTCACCTGCTTTCTAGAAAAATTAAAGCTGCTCACAAAAGAAATTTTATCTGACTTCAAAGTGGTTTTTTTCTGCCTCCACAAACATTTGAGGTTGTTTTTTAGGGTAGCTTTACTTGTCTCCTTCTTAGGTGTTTCTAAGCATGCCTCCGTTGCAGTTTTACAACTTGTTACTTTTCTCCAGCCCACTGATGAAAAGAACAAGATTGCTATATAAAATTAGCCCAAAACAAAAAACTAAAAAAAGAATTTTTAGAAAAACTTTTCTAAAAATTTACGTTCGTTGGTACTATGACACAAAGAGTCACATTGATTTTATACTAATTGTGACTCTTTGTGTCATAGTACACGAAGGTAAATTTTTAGAAAATTTTTGCTAAATTCTTTTTTTTTAGTTGCTATTTGTTTTGGGAAAATATGTTTATTCAATATAGTGTTGATCTTTCATCAGTGGGCTGGAGAAAGTAAAGTGTAAAACTGCACGGAGTCATGCTTAAAAACACCTAGAAGGAGACAAGTAAAGCTACCCTAAAAAACAACCTCAAATGTTTGTGGAGGCAGAAAAAACCACTTTCAAGTCAGATAAAACTTCTTTGTGAGCAGCTTTAATTTTTCTAAAAGCAGGTAGAAGGTAGTTATATTTAAAAAGGCAGATATACTCAGGAAAAGGTCATCCAGTTAGAGTGATGGTTAGGAACCAAGATACGACTTTCGCCAGTATCATAAATTTCTCATAAATTTTTTTTTAGCGTTCGCTCATATTTTTTACCTGCTGTTGTTTCTATTTTAAATGTACGTATTTGCGTGTCATCTGTGAAAGATTGATTTTATGCCAGGATTCTTTTGTGCCGACCTCAGCGCTCGCTGCGCTTGGGCGCATAAACGTATTTTCTCCAGGACTCTTTTGTGCCGGGACTCTTTTGTGCCAGCTGCGATTTTTTTCAGGACTCTTTTGTGCCGGGACTCTTTTGTGCCGGACCCTACTTGCATAGTTTGCACTCTACAAGTTTCTCGACAACCTACAATTTGCCACCCTTAGAAAAAATATTTTTATTTTTGTTAAGTTCAATAATTTAAAAAAACATTTCATTTAATTTCATTTGAAATATTTCAAAAAAAAAACATTTCATTCGATTATGAGTACAGAATTTTAACCTGGTCAAGCATAACAAAAATTTTACAGGCTCGGTTTTCCCAAATTTCGTCACAAATGTTATAATTTTTTTATTGAAATACTAAAAACATATTTGTTTCAAAATTTTTAGCGGCTTTACTTATCAATTTATAGCATTAATAAAAATTGTTATCTTATTAAAAATTTGCTAATAAGCTATACTCACAAAAAAGCGGAAAACGGTGCTTAAATTAACGAAATACTTTGTTATTGTTTTAATGTTCAGTCATTAATTTTATGAAAAATTATATTTAATGTAGAGACATGGAAAGCAAAATGTTATACACTTAATGATTTTGTATATTCACCTACGGTTTTAAATAATTAGACATCCTATGTGAAAACAATTATCACTTTTTTGAAAATTGACAAATAATCGGTTTGAAATATATCAAATCACTTTACAACTAAAATCAAATGCCGTATTAAAAACAGTCAGTTATTTCCAAATAATGCACCGACTAACCCAGAAAACTATTATCGGGTAAAATTAAACTTTTTTTCAATTACATTTACACTTTTTAAATCAATCTTATTTACCATATTAAGTTTAAATTGCTATTTTTTGAAACTATATTTTTAAATTCTAAAATGAAAAATATGATAATACTTTTTAGCATATTGTTACATTTTTACGGTAAGTTTTATTATATAAAGCAATAATCTATAAAAAAACGGTTTAAACCCTTAGTAAAATTTTGAGGTAATGTGTATGGTTGAATTATATCTGGCTGACCGCGAAAATTAGAATGCAGACATGAGCGGACCAATTAAAATTGCGCGGTTGTGACGTTTTTTGTACAAATAAAAATTCCAACTTTTTACAAAATATACAAAAATTAACCAACTTTAGCCCTTAAAAAAATTGCATTTGAGTTTTAAATTAAGTAGTTTGATAAATGATTATTAAAATATGGGTTTTGATCTTTATTATTTAAGCACTTTCGTTAAAAATTTTAAATGGTTTTATTGTTAAATAGGTAATTCAATACTGAAATTACCGATATCAGCTAGATATTATTTACCTATAGTAAGTTTTATATGATTTTCGTTAAAAAATTATTTAGTCCAACTTTGATGCCAAATTTATGCAAAAACCTGATTTATACGTTTCTTCCAAAATTTCTAATTAATTCTAAACTTTAATTTTGAATAACACAAGTGTTTTCTTTTAAATTTTCCAGTATTTTTAAAATTAGAGTTAAATTATACATAGTTTTAAAATCTTAAACAAAATTGAACTGTTGTTTTTTCTGTGGATAATTTGCGCAAAGTATGGCGATGACCTTGGAAGTATCAACGTTGGGTATTTAATAAAAAATTGAATTTTTATATTTTTTCTAATAACTAATGTTAAATCAAAATAAAAAATCATCTAATGCTAATGTTGATCATAAAATCATCGTTTGATTCATATATAAATATTTTTTTAATCAGTTTGTTAGTTATACTTTCACTACTTGTATAAATGTTTTTTACTCAGAATTAGATGCATTAAAATGCATGAACTGTGTGGCCAAAGCAATTGCAAGTGGTAATTGTTCAGAATACGCCGTTTGCGAAGGGGGTTGGTGCTCAACGGCTTACGTTCATGGCGGAAAATCCGGTATAAATCAATAATACATGGCAATTATTTATAATATTATAGCCTTTTGATTTTATATCAGTGGATTGTTTGTAGTATTTTTCACCAACGATGAATTAACCTTCAATACAAGTAATTCATTATTCTGGTTTATTTTCCCAAAAACTAAATCTGCTAAAATTTATAGACTAAAGGTAAACCCAACGTGGCTGCAACAGTTGTTTGTATGATTAAAAAACGCGCCCATTAAGTAACCACTTAAATCATGAGAATCTGATCTCACTTTATCAAACAAATACTCCCTATTAAATCAAGTTTAATTGGCTGATAAAATGACGTCAGAATTTCGTGATTTGAGTGGTTACTTAATGTTGGGCATTTTTTAATCCAACGAACAACTGTTGCAGCCACGTTGGGTTTACCTTTAGGTTTCAGTTTCAGGCTAAGCTTAATTTTTTTATTTTATTTGTCATAAGTAAGATTAGTTAGTTTTAAAATAGTTTTTAATAAGCAAATAAGTAAGTTTTTGTATCTTCCTTTTTAGATCTATACGTAGAAAATGAAACTGTTGGTTAAGCGTCCTAACATGAAGTAAAAACTTTTTATAAAACAAAAAATTAATTACTTAATTTTTTTTAAAACTGGAGAATGAACAAGAATAATAAAACAATTTAATTTAATTTAACAATTTAATTTTTTTTAAGCCGTGTTCTAATTTTTGTAAATCGTGTTGAGTGATCTTCTATGTAATTTAGGTTGTCTCGAAACTTTTTAGGATAGCTAAACAAAAAATTTTTTTTTTAATAGTCTAATTTATAAATTTATTATTTAGCAAATATTACTGTAGACAAAAATCGAAAAGCCGCTACAAAAATAGTCTAAATTATGTCAGAAATCTACTTAAATTCTTGAAACAGATGTATTATTATCTAGACCTTCAAAACTATAAACAAAAAAGAAATCATTTGATTTGAAAAAATTTTGATTTATTAAAAATAATTCTTAGGGCGATCTTTAACCATTTTAAAAATCAGTACTTCTTTAATTACATCAAAAAATACAATCTTCCATAATTTAAACAGTTAAAAAGTGATGGTTTCACATCAAAAGTGATTGTAAAAATCACATTGAGCATATTTCTTTTGAATTGGCACTTTATCCCACCATAACTATATAAGTGGATTGTGTGTTGATTCATATAATATAAACAAAAACCATTATCAATTTGTGACTTTTATTTTTATCAGTGAACAACTCCCCAGATGTAGGGTAACTGACTTAATTTCGGCCACGCCTTAATTTCGGCCACCAATTTAGGGTGTTAGAAAATTGGCTTATTTTTAAAACACAAAAGAACTAGCACAAAAGTAACTGGATTAATGTTGAATAAAGTGTTTTTGCAAAAGTTTTTTTATTTTTGTTATTCTACATTATCAACATTTTCATACAAAAAGTGAATTTTTTGTGATTTTCCTAATTTTTGCTTTGTGTTTAAACTGCATCAAATTTAGAACGAAGTAATATATAACCTTAAAATATCTTCTATTTAAGGCTCAAAGTTGTTAATTTTCATGTTTTGATATTTTCTTTAAAATCATTTTGCAATGCGTTTAGCTAATTGCGCATTTTAAGATTCCGTTAATTTCGGCCACCTAAAAATTTAGCTGAAAGAACCTGCCGTTTTTTGCTGTTTTTAAATATCATTGTACTATCGTATTTATAAAGAATTTTTTTTGCTTGTTTGACTTTGTTTTGACGTTTTTTAAGCCAAAAATAAAAATTGAACAAAAAATACAAATTATTAAAACTTGTTTTTTTAAGGTTTTGACATAATTTTTTTAAAACTTGCTAATAACTATTAAAGTTCACAAACGGGAAAAATTAAGTTATATGTACCAAGAACAATACCTAAGGGTAAATTTGCAACCTTTAGAAATTTTTATTGTTCGTTTAAGCAATAGTTATGGCCAGTTTTTTGTAGGTGGCCGAAATAAATGGCACGCGCCTTAACTTCGGCACTTAAAAAAAAAAGTTTAAACCTTCACTGATTTTTAAGTGTAACAGAAATATTCAAATTTTGCCCTGGAATAACAAATATAGCTATTGTTTGATTTTTAGGCCAAATTTTGGCTTGATTGAAAAAGCCAGAAAAAACTTATTCAAAAAAATAAAAAAAGTGGCCGAAATTAAGTCAGTTACCCTAATTTTTATAGTCCTCATGCGTCCACATAACACAAGCACATTTTTCTGGATCCGAATTATATGGCCTATTTTTCCTGCTCTATTTTTAATTTAAATAAAAAAATCATGTGAATAAGAAGCTAGCCATTAAAAATGCTCTGTAAATAGCAGAAAAAAGGGCGATTTCCTCCCGGGTGTATGTTTAGACAAAAAAGATGTGGACTAGTCCGAGGTTTACTTATGTGGACTGTAGTAATTATCATCTAGCGAGTAATATTGGGGTTTTTTTATTTCATGAACCAATCGCACAACCAAGCTGCAGTTGCTATATAATCGGAGGGTTTGGTTATTAAAAAAATCACAGCAACTTTTGAAAATCGCGAAATTGTCATTTTTTTAAAATTACAACTATTAATTGCAGGTAAAAACGGTACGGGGTCCTTAGAGCCACAAGCAGGGAACTTGGAGCCTCACGAGCAATGGGAACTTGGAGCCTTTCAGAATCGTTTTAGCGATTTTTATTTTTGGCTCCAAGTTCCCAACTTACAGCTCCAAGTTCCCAACTTACGGCTCGAATTTCCCTATTTTTGGCTCCAAGTTCCAGCTCCAAGTTCCCTAGGCTCCATCGACCCTAAATCGTAAAAACTACAGTATTATATTGAAAAAAGTGGCGATTTTGCTATTGTCAAAAGTTGTTTTGACCATGATTTTTGACTAATCCCTTTGATTAGAAGAAGTACAACTGGGTTTTGTGAATTGTTCGCGGAATAAAAAACCATATTATTTGTTCTAAATTTTTTTATTTAGGGAGCGACTGCACGTGCTAAATACTAAATTTCTGCATTCCATATACGTAAACTTCGGACTTGTCCACAGGTTTTCTGTGTAAAAAAACATACGCCCGGGCGAAAATCGCTCTTTTTTTCCTGTTCTATTTGTAGAACATATTTTTGGCTATGTAGTTTACCACTTTTTAAGATTGAATTTTTAAAATTAATGTATGAAATTATGGTCTTAGCTAAAAAATAACATAACTTTCTTATAGCAATTGATTATTAATATGAATTTGAATTTTGATTTCGGACATTGAAAAACATGGGTTGTTAAAAAGTTGCGAGATTCTCTATAACCTTTCCAAAGCGCCCACGATTTTTTCTTATCAATCAGTAACGACTGAGGAAAATCGGTTTTAAGATATTAGCGTTTGAATAATAATAATAAGAAAAAAAAGAATAACAAGAAAAACATGAATTACAAAATTTACCCACGTTATCTAAGTATAGTTGGCCCGCGCCAAGTGCTAAATAGGTAATGTTATCTTTTAGTTTCATAAAAATAGTGTATTACAACATTTGTTATAATAATTGATAGAAACTTTTTTTTAATTTCTAATAGGAGCAAAATTTATGTTAAAAAATTGCGTTAACGGCCACTTTTTCAAATTTAAAGTTGTTTCTTACACATACAAAAATAACCTTCCAATTGGAAAAAATGGCGATTTCGCGCTTCTCAAAGATTGCTGTAAGTATAATTTTATTCCAATTAATATTTTATAAGATTAAAAAAATGCAACCGTGCTGTGTAATTAAGTCAACGTATAAACAAATCATTAACATGTGGTAGAAATTTTAACTCAGCTGCCCGAACCAAATGCAAATTTCCTATGGTCCATATAATGTCCATCTCAGGCTAGTCCACGTCTTTTCTGTCTAAACATACGCCAGGGGAAAAATCGCCACTTTTTCCTGCTATATTCTTTTAGCATTTTTCAACGCTAGTAATAATTGATAAAAACTTTTTTTATTTTTAATAGGAGCGGAATTTATGTTAAAAAGCTGCGTTGATGAACATCCTTCAGGGGACGAAAAAGATTCCTGCGTGAGAACGTTAGATTTTGGAGTTATCGACGAAATTTCGTGCGGCTGTAATTCGAATAATTACTGCAATCAGAAATTCTCTCCGATTGTCTACACAGATGGAATTACGCCAGGTAAAAGTTAACAGGGCTTACTAAAATTAAATTATTGAAGATACCGTTTAAAGAGGTTTATTTTATATAAATTCTAAAAGGATATGTGGTGTTCTGTTGGATGTTAAATTATGCTTTTACTACACCTGCGTTATGTGAATCAAATATAAATAATCATAATTTTATATCCATATCGTCGTTACTCTGACACAATGAGTCAAATGCGTCGAAAAATACTTGTAACTGTGACTATTTTTATATCTTAACACTCAAAAAATGTAAACAAAATGAGTCAGAGTCACGTTGATTTTATAATAATTGTGGCTCTTTGTGTCAGAGTTACGACGAATAGCAAAGACGTAGTGGTTATTTGTCTGTCTGTTTTTCTGTTTGTCTGTCTGTGCTTGTGTTTGTAACTCCTCCCCAACTACAAAACGGATTAAACTAAATGATGTATATATCACTGGTTGGAAAGCTTATAGTCCAGGGAATGTAAGGGGGTTAAATATTCTAAAAAAATATGTACATGTATATCTTCATGCTGGACAACACTTTTTCATCAAAGCGGGGACGTTATGAATTTTGAAACTTAAAAATTTTTTGTCTCTGAATTGGCTAACACTTATTGGTAAGAGTTATTAATTAATGGAAACCCCTAATATCATGTGTTTTTTTTAAATCAACGTGAACATCCATATGTTAGACAGTGCATTTTCAATAAAAAGGGTAAAACCTTTATCTCGAACTAAAAAAACGGATGAGCTATCAATGGAAAACTTATAGTTGGGGTAATGTTATAACGGTGTTGTTGATTTTTTTAAACAAAAATCAAAAAATTTAAAAAATCAAATAAAGATCTAAACGCTGGAAAACGTATTTTCTCAAAAAAAATGTAGGCAAACTCCTTCTAAACCACCAAACGGATCAAGCTAAATGAGGTAAAATTCAATTTTTCGCTGTGGACTTTCAGGCCAGCACCTTCAAAAGTCGCCTCTGGCGGATCCTTGAGCGATTGCCTTTTGAACTGATTCTTAGATCAGGGTAATAAAACCAGCGAAATATTAACAACAAGGGTTGGTAAAAACATTTCAGCTGGCGAGGGTCTTAAAAAAGGTACCACTTTTCCGGGGTGCGAGGTGAAAGTTCCCAACCAAAAGCTATGTCTAACCTAAAAAAATTCGCTAGTGAACCTTCAGTTTTCTAAGACCCTCGTCAGCTAAAACGTTTCATAGCAACTTATGTTGTTAATGTTTTGCTGAGTTCATTCTAACAGTCAGCCAAAAAGGCTCAAATGAGGTATCATTACAAATTCATAGTCCAGAGAATTTTGTAAAGGGTTAAATATACAAGAATTTCACGCAGCCATTTTCATGCTTAACAACACATTTTTACTAAACAAGGAAGGAGAACCTTTCCCAAACCCCAAAAAAGATAAGTCTAAATGAAATATCATTAGAAATCTCATAGTCCGGGAAATATAGTAGAGAGGTCGAATGTTTTAATATTCACGGGACATTTTTATGCTGCACAACGCATTTTCACTAAAAAAGGGAGGAACCTTCTCTTAAAACAAAAAAAAAACTGGTTTGTTGTTTTTTGTTGTGGTTTTTGTTGTGTTGTGGTGTGTTTTGGTTTGTTGGGCGGTGGGTGGGTGTTTTAATGTTTTGAGCTGTTTTTTGCTTTTTGCGTTTTTTTTATTTTTATGTTAATAGGTTTTATATTATATAAAGCATATTATTTTATCATGGGTGGGCGGGTAGCGCTGGCGCCCAGCCCGTGGTGCTGTGCGAAAATAATAGAGAGTGGGTAAATTTTAAAATACAGAACCTTCTTCTTCTTCTTCTTCTTCTTCTTCTTCTTCTTCTTCTTCTTCTTCTTCTTATTATTCCAACGCTCCATTCTTAAAAACGATATTCCTCATTAGTTACTGATTGATCAAAAATAAACATGGGCTCATTAGAAAGAAGAAGGAATTACGCAACTTTCTTAGGAAGCACTTTTTTCATTTAGGTCCTTGTTATCGATTTATTGATCAAAATAAAAAATTGAAAATTAGACAAATAAAAACTCCCAACCGCACAATAACAGCCTTTTGGCAACAATAAGGATTGTACAGAGCAGACAACCAACATCCCCTCATAAAAACCGCACAAAAATAGCAGACCGGTTTTAATTGGTGGCAGAAACGGCGAAAGTTCCCAGCGCCATCTGCTTCAACCGCGCGGAAAACGGCAAAAACAACAGAGTACTTTTTTTAATTCTTGCATTACTGATGAAAAAAATTAATTCAAAGTTTTATTTATTAAAAAATAATAATAAGCGTCGGTGGCGCGGGAGCGCCACGCGCCGCTAATCATCGGTGGTGCGGGGTGCCAACTGCAATTTAACCCACGGCACCGCGCCAACTATACTTAGACAACGTGAGTAAATTTTGTTATTCATGTTCATCATCTTATTATTATTATTATTATTTTTACTTTAAAAATTATAATTGCAATCATTGGCGCACGGCATCGCACCAACTATATTTAGAGAACGTAGGTAAACTTTGTCTGGAGCGCATCTGCACCGCACTAACTATAATTAAACAACGTGGGTTAATTTTGTAATTTAAATTCATCTTCTTCTTATTATTTTTTTTATTTTATCTCGGCAACGGAATGATTATAAACATATGTCATTGCGCAGCTAAAACTATAGTTTATTAGGCTATTTTTTAATTTAATTCAAAAAAAGTGGTAGACTAGCCTTGAAAAATGCTCTAAGAATAGAGCAGGAAAAAGGGCGATTTTTCCCCGGGCGTATGTTTAGACAGAAAAGATGTAGACTAGTCTGAGATGGACATTATGTGGACTATAGGAAATTTGCATTTGGTTTGGCCAGCTGCTCACTAAATAAAAGTTTCTACAATATGATAATGATTTGTTTATACATTGATCTAATCACACAGCACTGTTGCATTTTTTTTTAGTTTGATGAAATGTCAATTGAAAAAATCATACTCACAGCAATCTTTGACAAGCGCGAAATCGCCACTTTTTCAAATTTATAGTTGTTTCTTAACATACAAATATAACCTTCTAATTTAAAAAGTGGCGATTTCGCGCTTGTCAAAGATTGCTGTGAGTATGATTTTTTCAATTGACATTTCATCAAACTAAAAAAAAATGCAACAGTGCTGTGTGATTAGATCAATGTATAAACAAATCATTATCATATCGTAGAAACTTTTATTTAGTGAGCAGCTGGCCAAACCAAATGCAAATTTCCTATAGTCCACATAATGTCCATCTCAGACTAGTCTACATCTTTTCTGTCTAAACATACGCCCGGGGAAAAATCGCCCCTTTTTCCTGCTCTATTCTTAGAGCATTTTTCAAGGCTAGTTAAATATTAGAAAATCATAATTTTTATTATGGATTTGCTTCTTTTATGTAATTCTTAAAATATATACTTTTTAGTGCAAAAATGATATTTAATTATTTTTGTAATGTGACAGTAAAAAGCCGCCATTTTGAAGACGCGCGGTTTGCCTGAATCTTTAATATTGATTTTTTGGAGCGCATAGTGGTTCTCATAGTGGCTCAGCAAGTGGCACTATAGAGAGAAAATTGCCTAAGTTTCAAAATTACTTCAAAATCAATTTAATTTTTTAGTGTGTTTTATAGGTTTTTGAAATTTTAAAAGAATAAATTGTAAATATTTGAAAGATTTTATTGGGTTTTATGTCTTTATATGTCTTTAGTAGTATATAGAGGGAAGCATAGTGCGGTACACAGTGTGGAACAAGCGCCACGGGTACTAGGGGCCGCAGGTAGTGGGTATCAGAGTTCACAGTACCACACACTACCCGCACTGCCCGCAGGGCCGCATACAGCAACTGAAACAAAGTACATAGAGTAAAGAGGAAATATGACCAAACCAGGTATCATTAGAAAGCTTAAAGGCGGAGAAATGTTTCGACAGGATTGACCTCCAAATTCCAGGTCTAAGCTTCCTCGGTTCTAACTTCAAATCGTAATTTTGTAAGAAGAAAATTTTTTAGATTTTAACAATCGAATAATACTTCTAATAACACGAAAAAAAAACTTGAATTATGAAATTTAGTCCTGTTTATTTAAAATTATGATTCATGCGGGGCCTCGGGTGTAATCCCGTGGCAATCCAGCATCATCAGTGATAATGAAACCATATTTTTAAAAAACTGTAAAAAATAAACAATTATTTATTTGTAAAATGACCAAACCTTCAATAATTTCTTAAAGTGTGCCTAACTAAAAAGGCAGTGTTGATTTATTTTTAAATCATATCTGGCTCACCTTGTCTGTGACCCATATGAAAAGCCCCTATGAAATTGTGTGGTTACGACATTTAAAAAACGAATTCAAATGCAGAATGTTTTTAAATCCGGCTTTTTCACAATATTTAGTAAACTTTAGCTATTTAAAATCAATATTTGTGTTTTAAACTGATTAAATTAATAAGTATAAGTAATAAAATAGTATATTTTATCTTCAGTATTTATTAAACCGTTTTCGCCCAAACTTTTAAAATTGCTTTATTGTTAAATTTTAATAATTACTGTGATTCATCGAGGTCAGCTAGATTTAATTAATCTACAATTTGAGTATAACTTTAAAAAATATCTATAGAAGATGAAAGTCTGAAATGTTACGATTGTTATGGAACAGATAATTGTGAAACAGGGGAATGCCAAGGTCAATGGTGTGTCATTGGAATGGTACAAGAAGGTAATAATAACAAAATATTTATTATGTATTTTTACGATTATAACATTTTTTGTTAAGTCGCCTGATATCTGTAAGGTTTTGTTTTATTAATATTTTAAATCTTATTGTTACTTTTTTTAAACTCAAATTTTTTTATTAAGTTAAAAAAGCGTTGACAGAAATATTTGGAAACGAACTGTTCCTGCACTACTCGACCCATCGAACTTTTAACTATTAAAATCTTAGTCCTGAAAAACGTACATTATCGTACTTGAAGTAGATAAAATTAAGGCTGTTTTGCACTGGAATGACAAATGTCAACGAGTTCTACGCCCGTTTACATCCTTACATTGTCATTTTTTAACAAGTTATTAACAAGAATAAAACTTGGTTATTTGCAATGTTGTTTTTATACACGATTTTTCGAAAGAAAATAGATCTATTGAACGGATGATATCAAAACTTAATATAATTCATCCTAGAATACCAAAAAAGCTTAAATTTGGTCCAATTCTGAAAAATATTAACTGAATAATGCCATTTTAAAAACATCATATTCCAAAAATGATGTTTGGTGTTGGTTTGTGGTGTTTTAGAATATTTTTATAATTACAAAATGTATAATTTAAAGAAGTGAGATGTTTTTCTTATATGTAGTTAGCTTTTTTAAAAGCAAAACATAAATATAACTTACTGATAATACCAGAATAACAGCCAACAAAAAACACACCAATTAGCACACCAATTGTAAAAACAAATTAATTTTTTTAATGGCAATTACTCATTTAATAGTTTTTTTGAATTGAACCAAATTTAAAACTAAAGCTTTTTGGTACTATAGCATAATTCCTATTAAGCTTTTTAATATTCACTTAGTAAAAATTTTTTTTTCTTCACAAATGGTGTATAGAACACAACATTGGAAATAACCAAGCGATATTCTTGTTAATAACTGTTCAGAATTAATTGGTGTAATACTTTTTTTTTCAGTGTGACCTAATACATTGAGTAGTATTAATTAAACAACAATAAAAATACATTATGAATTAGCATACTGCACCTTTGAAAGATAAGTCGATTTGCTATTTATTTTTGTAATAATAGTCTTTTATTTTTTGTTGGTTTGTTTTCAATTACAACAATTATGAAATAATGCAATAAACAAGAATAAATTGCGCTTATATCTAAAAAATAAACTGTTAAAAAAATTATTTATATAAATTAAAAAAATTTAAAATTTCATCTGTATTTTTGTTGCTGTTTAATTATTACTAATCGATGTTTCAGGTCACACTGAGAAAAAAATTTTATTACACCAAAAATTAATTTCGAACGGTTAACGAGTTATTAACAAGAGTACCGCTTGGTTGTTTTCAATGTTGTTTTTATACACCATTTTTTGAAAAAAAAAGAAACAGTTCTACTGAACAGATATTAAAAGAACTTAATATAATTCATGCTAGGGTACTTAAAAGCTTAAATTTGGTTTAATTCTGAAAAGTATTAATTGAATAATGTCCTTTTAAAAACATCATATTCCGAAAATGATGTTTGTTGTTTGGTGTATGGTGTTTTTTAGAATACTTTTATAATTACAAAATACATAATTTAAACAAGTGAAATGTCTTTTTTATATGTATTTCGCTTTTTTTCAAGCAAAACATAAATATTGCTATCTGATTATACCAGAATAACAGCAAACAAAAAAAACACGTCAATTGTAAAAACAAATTATTTTTTTTAAATGGCATTATTCATTCAAAACTTTTCAAAATTGAACCAAATTTAAAATTTAGTAAGTAAAATTTAGTTAAGCTTTTTGGCACCCTAGCACGAATTATATCAAGTTTTGTTAATATCCGTTTAGTAGAACTGTTTTCTCTTGAAAAATGGTGTATAAAATTAACATTGAAAATAACGAAGCGTTATTCTTGTTAATAACTCTTTAATCGTTGGGAATTAATTTTTAGTGCAATACAGTTTTTTTACCAGTGTGACCTAATACATCGATTACTACTATTAATCAAACAGTAATAAAAAATACAACATGAATTAGAAATGGAAATGGTTTATTTCATACAAAATAAATACATTGTCAAATAAAATCATGCACATAATATTAATATAGAGCAACAAATACATAAGTATGAAATAATAATGTTGCACAGGTATAAAAAAATACTACTAATGTGCAACATAAAAGATTTACACTTTTCACTGCTTTTTATTTAGAAAATATTTGTCTAACTTATTTTTAAATATTTTTAATAATTTTTCGGAAACAATGCTGTTAGGTAAGCTATTCCAAAAATTTACAACACGGTCTAAAAAAAATGTTTGGTTATATCAAGCCTGTTTTTTTTAGATTTAGCTTAAAACCATCACCTTATTTATATTAGTGGAAAAAGTAAAAAAAATATCTTTCTCAATATCAACAAAGTTTTTTAAAATTTTAAAACAGGTGATTAAGTCAGTTTTGTGCCTACGATGCTCCAATGTTTTATAATCAGTTTTAGGAAAACTACATTGTGAATACAACCTACGAGTCACCATGAATTAGTATACTGCACCTTTGATTCTAATTCCAAATAATTATAAATGGAAGTTCTTCAAAACCAGAAATTGTTTATTTTATGAATCGAACTTAATTAAAATTTGCAGTTTTAAAGTATTATCAGAAGTTTAAGGTTTTTTGGAACATACCAAGTTATTTCAAAAAAAAGTTTTCAAATTACTTTGCCAAAAAACTTTAGTTTTTTAATTGGATGCTACCTGATAACTTTTAGTTTAATATGATTTTTGAAATTGTTGGAAATAAATTGTTGTTGCACTAAAATTGATAGTCTGATTGCTACAACCTAAATACACCCCAAATTGGTATACATATAATGTACATTTCAATAAAATGAAACTTTTTTATTATTTGATAAAGTTTTTTCTTGCATGTTTTTCAATGATCAGCTTGTTTTTAATAAATCTATAAAACAGCACATGTTCTTCATCAGTTTTGTTGCTTTCGTTTTGATAAAATTGTTCTCGTAAAAAGCTATCTTGGGATACTTATAACAAATGATATCTGGAAAGTCTATCAGCCCACTAATTTAGCTTTATCATATACAAAGCTGAAGAAACTGACTTTGTTTGTCAAATTTGAGCTAACGCGGCTATTTAAGCATGTTACATGGTAATTGGATATCTTTAGCCAAGATGTCCGGTTCTTAGACTTTCTGTCCCAAGGCAATCAACAAGTAAATGTGAACAATCTTGATCCGTAGTTATTTATTTTTCACAAAATCTGTAGAAGTGGGCTCAGAATTGGTAACAATTACTTATTTTTCCTGATAAATCTATAAAACAGTAGTTTTATGCGCATAACACAATAAGACAAATGCTATAATTTTTATTTAAAAACAAAAACATTATCTACCTTAGCCAACGCAGTACGCCATAAATAAATAGATTAGAGGTGTGGTTTTTACGCTGTTTAATTTTTAAATATAAAAATTTTGAATTAAAAAATTCTCAAATTTTACACAGGAAATTAAATTTTACTCTTTGATACTTTTAAGAATGGTTCTAAAATTTGTCAAAACAATAAGATGATAAACCAAATTTTAATGGTTTTTAAAATGAAAAGTAAGGAATAAAATACATTTCATTTGGATCAACTTGTTTTTTAAGGCTTAAAATTTTTTTAATGATACACATTATTAGTATAATAAAAAATATAATATATAGTATTTAAAAAGTCAATATTGTATAATCTATAATTATATGAATCAGATTTCTATTTTAAATTGTATTAAATCTTTAACAGACACAATAAAATATTTTTAAGATTGTATGTAACTAACAATTTTTTACAACATAATCCATCATCATTTTAATTATTTTGACACGGCATTTATAGTAATAGAAGATATACTATTTGATTAAACTGATATTAAAAATTTATTTGATTCGATTTTCCTATTATTTTTTGCGCTTTTTTGTTCAAAGTGCGGAATTCTTATAACTTTTATTTTTTTGTCGTAAGAATATAATTTTTATTAATAATAATTGTTTAACTAAGCTTCAGGTTTTTAGCACTTTCAGGTGTTTTTCACTCTTGAAATAAACATAGGATATACCACAATAACATAGTCTACTATATGCAAACTATATACTGTCTCTACGTTTTGTGAATTAAAATTATTTGCTCGGCTTAATGAATAAAATCGAGCATAAAAAAACTAGCATTAAAAATTATTTCGGCACCTTGAGTGATTTTCCGAGGTATGCTTTATGTTTATTATACAATTTCAGCCAGAACAACATACCTGGGGCCTATTTCATAAAGACGTTTGTAAATTTTCATTTTACAAATCTCCGCCTATTTTTTGTAAATTACATAATAGAGGATATACGACACGGCGAATATTGATCGGTCAACGGAAATGAAATGATGTGGTTGCGACCAATCAGCGCAGAGTAGTGCGCGGAGATGCTCCACCTGGGGCCAGTTTCATAAAATACTGGTAAATTTTGCAAGTTTGTAAAATGGAGAAAAATACAAGTTTTTAAAATTACTGACTTGTAAATTTTTAAACAAATAAAAAGATGTTTTTATATGTGTTTTTTATATAGATTTTTTAATATATAATTTAATATTAGTAATATAAATAATAATATATTTAATTTTTATATAGATTTTTTATATATAGATTTTTTAATATACCTCCACAAACCAACAAAAAATAATTCAAATTTACAATGGTATTTTTACTTGTATTTTTTAATTGTATTTTTCACTTGTATTTTCACTTGTATTCAAGTTTTTTTACAAACTTGTAAAAAAATCAAGTGAAATCGTAAAGTAAATTTTACCCTACTCGGAGTAGGGTAAATTTTTCTTTTGAGAACTTGTGAAAAATTACAAGTGGCCAAAGTTTAAAACTGGAATAACTTTAAACACACAACAGCTACGTACATGAAATTTTAAATAGTTTGCACATGGCATATAATCTTTTTTCATTTCAAATTTCAACGCAAATGGTGCAGAATAAAAAAATTTATTGATAGACTTGTAATTTACGAAGACCAGTATTTTATGAAACAGGCCCCTGTATTACAAGTCGAAAAACGTTTAGCGTGTATTTTACAAAAAATAGGCGGAGATTTGTAAAATGAGAATTTACACGGGTTTTTATGAAACAAGCTCCTGAACACCAGTTTCATAAAGTGCAATAGTTTTCCTACTGCGCGGAGTTAATTTGAATGGCGACAGACAGTCCTCCTGTTTAAAAAAAACCGTTAGTATGCTAATTGAATTATGGGATTTTGTAAAAATCAAAAAAGTATAATGTTGTATATTAAATATGTTTTGTCTTTTATTTAGACCTTACAAATATTTTTCATTTTTTAGACGAAACCCAACTAACCATCCATAAAACATGCACCTTGGGTCTTTTGCCGGGATCGAAACCTAATGGTTGCATTCATATCTCAGGGACTCGACAATATTATTGTACTTGCAATTCTACTAATTTCTGCAATAACATAACTTTGATTGGCGAAACAGTAGATATTATTGTTGTGAAAGATATTACAACTTCTTTTTCCAGTGAAGACATGGAAGAAATTGATCTAAGTGGGGAATCTAACGGTAAGTGTTCTGAAAAAATAGAATTATTTCTTCTAAAAAGAATTTTTTTATTTTAGTATTATTTTATATTTTTGAAATTTATCAAAAGTTTGCTATTATAATTTACACTTCTTATTGTCAATAAACTGAAAATAATTTTAAAACTTTTTGAATGTTACTTTAAAGTATTATGACTTTGAATAAGATTTATAATAATGTTTTATCTTCAATCTAATAGTTGTATTCAAAAACAAAAAACTCTAAGCTGGAAAATAATTCAATCTATCAAAATGATTCCAGCCAAAGGAAATTGCTTTTAGAAAATAAATCACATGATTTAATACTGTCACTATGGCCAGCCATATGAGATAAAGCTGGAAATCTAGGTTCCGAAAATTACAAGGATTTATGTTTTTGTTCGAATGCTGGAGTTTAAAATATTGAATACTTACAACGTGATAACATAATTGCAAATCTTAAAGTTTTTTAATGAAAGTTTTGCACGACTTTAATATGTAATTTTTTTTCATTTCGCAAGAAAGCTTATCGGAAAAGAGATCAAAAGCTTAATTATAGAAAGAAAAAAACAATTTTGCTCACGTCTTAAGTGGCAATTTGGCTTAAAACGAAATTAATTTTAGACAAATTTGTGCGTTAAAATAACTGCTTATGATTTGGTTTAGTTTTGGTTATTTTTTTATTTTCTAGTTTTAATTTTGGAAAGTAAAAATATATGGCAGAACTTAAAAAAATGAGTCCATTATTAACAGATATAACTTAATTAGGGCAAACAGTTCAAATTTAAACTTATGGTTGTGAAAATTTTTAGCGGGTAATCTATGATTTAAAAAAATTAAGAGTTGCTTCTATTAGAAAAGCATTTAACGAGACATAAGTATAGTTTAAATTCTATGGTAATGTCATTGGTTTTTGTTACAATTTCTCTCAAGTTATCGCAAAATTTATGTGATAACTTTTAATAATTTAAAAAAGAGTATAAGAGTATAGACCGGCTTTAAAACTCAATGCCCCTTATCATTACAAGATTTCATTTCAAAAGGATCGTGATGCGAATCAAAGATGGTACTACTCTGACAAACCCTAAATCCTTAAGGATTGCTCATGTTTTTTTATATATAAAATCCCTATGCAATTTATCATAGATACCACGGCAACTTAAGATAAAATAACGAGCGTGACCCCCCATACTTACTCATTTAGAAAGTCGAAGATAAAACACAACAATCGATACTCAACAAAATTACATAATAAAATACCATCTTAAGTTAAATAATTTTATTTTCATTTTACGGTATTTAATTATGTCTATGATTTCTTGTTTTTTTTTCTATAATTTCACATAATAATATTTTTAGTTAGAAATCTTTTTTTTTTAATTACCATAATATTAGGAGAAAAAATATTAGGTAGGAAACAAAAATTAATATTAGATAATTTTTTGACAAAATTAACCCTCTTGCAGAAAAAAGTAAGGCTCTTGACGGGATCGAACCATCGACCTTCGGTTTACAAGACCGACGCTCTAACCACTGAGCTAAAGAGCCTTCGTGTTGTATTGCAATATTTATTTACTAAAATCGAACGATTAAATACAAATGGGTTTTTTAGACAAAGTTTTAACGGATGAAATGTGTGCATATTACGTTTGACTTAACCCATTTTTTATGCAATAAAATTGGTTTTCATAAATATTATAGTTTTTCAAAAAAAAAACTTTACAGCCGTACAATTTTTATTTCGAGCGAAAATAAAAAAATTCCTAAGCTCCCGGGTATAATAGACGTTTTCATAATATTATTATTTATAAATACGCCTAAAGCATGGTTTGTACTTCGTCTGAAATTTCCAAAAATAAAATTCTATAGGGCATATTTTGGACAATTGAAAAACGATCTCTGGTGAACTTTTAGAGTCCTTTGGACAAATTAAAAACTCTTCTCAAAATCGTGTCCGAAATTCTATTTTTATCAAATCTGTTAAAAATAATTTAAACACATTGATAAAAAGCAAATAAAGTATCAAAAGACAAATATAAAAATATCCTTGGGTAAAAGACAGCCCTTAAAATATTTTATGAATAATAAATTCGATTCTTTTGACAGCAAAATTTAAACAAAATAAGCTAAATAATAATAATAAATATAGTAATAATAATTATTATTTTCATAAATATAATGATAATAAGAATATGTGCCTTTTCTTGAGTAAATTATAAAATATTATACTGCGCCCACAGTAACTTGAACAGTGAGTATTTTTTTTTTCAAAATGAAATATTTTTATGTGTTGTATTGCCTTGTGAGGCAATAAATATGAATGTTAAAGTAATAATGTATACATAAATCAGCCAGGTCTTCTCTCAACTTTGTGATCTGTGTTTTTGTAACTCAACTGGGTTGCAATCACATTTGTGTTTGTGTTTTTCCATTGTTTTCTTGATGTATTACTAGAAAAATAAAAATCTTAAATCTTAAAATCTTAAACATCTTGCGGGGGTTCTTTTTTTAGGATAGAATTATAGCTCAGACAAAAAATGATGCGGACTGGCGACAAAACTAGAACTTTGAAATATTATATAACCATAACGGAGGTGAGAATATGTGCGGGACATTTATGGGAGCATAGCTTAGACTCTTGGCTATCTTTTGAAAAAGTTTGAAAAAATCTTCCGGCATTTGCACTTCGGCCCACTAAGCCGACGGGGGGTCAACCCCAAAAAAAATTTTAAGTCAAAAGTAAGGAATAAAAATTTGCGGACTTTTAATATATAGCAATAAGATCAATATTGTACACACTTTGAGCAG
>JASAMX010001085.1:0-11763 GCA_030248175.1 Microlaimidae sp. YZB2_3 | reverse complement strand
GGGGAATTCTTAAAAACTGTTCAAATAAAATTTCAATTTTTTTTCTGTAAAACATTATTATGCCAGAAGAAGGGGAGATTTTCAAATATCGTTCAAATAATTTTCGATTTTCTTTTCTCTGTGAATCATTATTAAGAGGGGGTAAATTCTTTAACGTTCAAGTAAATTTCAATTTTTTTTTTGGTGCAACATTATTAAGCCAGGGGGAATTCCTTAAAAACTGTTAAAATAAATTTTGATGTTTTCTGTGCACCATTATTACAAGAGGAAGGCAAAATTCTTTATAAAGCGTTAAAATAAATTTTGATTCTTTTTTGTGCAATTAATAAGAAGGGGGAGAGGCATTTTTTTAAAAATCGTTCAAATAAATTTGAATTTTTTTCTGTGCAACATCAGACCTATGCATGGTTTGAAAATGCCCCCCCCCACCTTGTTTTAAAGTTTCCCCCTTCCCATTTTATTCCCCCCCCACGCCGCAAAAAAAAATGAAAAAGTACCCAAAAATTAGCCAGGGGAGAGTTCCTCAAAAACTGTTCAAATAAATTTCGATTTTTTTTTATTCTGTTCATGTTATTACAAAAGGAAGGCGAAATTCTTTATAAAGCGTTAATTTTTTTTTTAAATAAATTTTGATTTTTTTTTGTGCACCATTGTTAAGAGGGGGAGGGGAGGAATTTTTCTCAGAAATTTGTTTTTTCAAATAAATTTCGATTTTTTCTCCTTTTGTGAACTATACATTATTAAAAAGCAGGGGGAAAATCTTCAAAAATCGTTCAAATAAATTTCGCTTTTTTTCTGTGCAAAATTATTAAGCCAGAGGCAATTGTTTAAAAACTGTTCAAATAAATTTTGATTTTTGTATTCTGTGCACCATTATTAAGAGGGAAAAATTCTTTAAGAATCGTTCAAATAAATTTCGATTTTTTCTGTGCACCATTATTAAAAGGGGGGAAAATCTTTAAAAAATCGTTCAAAAAATAAGTTTCGATTTTTTTATGTACAACATTATTAAGCCAGGGGGAGATTCATCAAATATTGTTCAAATAATTTTCGATTTTTTTTATTCTGTGCACCATTATTAAGAGGGGTAAATTCTTTAAAAATCGTTCAAGTAAATTTCGTTTTTTTCTGTGTAACATTATTAAGCCAGGGGGGAATTCCTTCAAACTGTTGAAATAAATTTCGATTTTCTTTCTCTCTGTGAACTAAACATTATTAAAAAGCAGAGGCAAAATCTTCAAAAATCGTTCAAATAAATTTCGATTTTTTTTTCTGTGCAACATTATTAAGCCAAGGGGGAATTCCTTAAAAACTGTTAAAATAAACTTCGATTTTTTTTCTGTGCACCATTATTACAAGAGGAAGGGAAAATTCTTTATAAAGAGTTAAAATAAATTTTATTTCTTTTTTGTGCAAGCAGGGGGAAAATCTTCAAAAATCGTTCAAATAAATTTCGATTTTTTTTTCTGTGCAACATTATTAAGCCAAGGGGGAATTCCCCAAAAACTGTTCAAATAAATTTCGATTTTTTCCTGTGCATTATTATTACAAAAGGAAGAGGAAATTCTTTATAAAGCGTTAAAATAAATTTTGATTTGTTTTTGTGTCGGTTGTTATGTAATTATAATTATTAAAAAAATCGCAAATCGTCAATTAATCCTACATGTCATTTGATAAAAACAAAAAAGAAACTGACCGCCAATTCTGCGGAATCCCTTGAAAAATTGAGCGCCTTTGTTAGAGCGGTCGGTTACTATTTCCAGAGTGGCTCCTAAGCTCTTGTAGTTATTTGCAAGCCATTCCAGGAGTGCCATCGATTCCACCAGCTCCAATTCCACACGCATCTAAACAAGAAAATCATGATTAACATGACACAAAAAGTCAGAATCATAGGTGGGCAGGGGGGGCTTGGGGACAGGGACGTAACCAGAGGGGAGGCGGGGGGGGGGGCGGGCGCCCCCCCCCCAAAAAAAAAACGATTAAACAGGGGGAAAATAAGGATAGTGGTTGGGCGGAGGGGGGCGGCCACCAACCCCCCAAAATGGTCGCCAGATAGTAAAATTTAAGGGTTTTCAGAGGCTAAAAATTCAAAATTTTCTAGCGCCTCGCTAATTGCTGAGCTCCAAACTATAAAATAATTTTAGTACCCCAATTAACCCCCAAAAACCAATAAATGTTTCCGCTTCACTTCGCTCAGCGGTCACTTTCTATAATATACATACTGGAAATAATTCACATTTTTTGGAGCTGTTACAAAGTTTAAGAGAAAAAAGAAGGGAAAAGGGAAAAAAGGGACAAAAAAAGCGAAAATAAGGTAAAAATAGGTCTAAAATGGCTTAAAATGCATTGAAATAGGCTAAAAACTGCAAAAAATTCACAATGATGGCGTTACAATAGGTAAAAAATGGCGTCATAATTTTTGGGTACTTTTTCATTTTTCCGCAGGGGGGGGGGCAATAAAACGGGGGGACAAATCATCCAATAAAGCAGGGGGGCCTTTTCAAACCGTGCACAGGTCTGGTAAAGGTGCTGGGTTAAACCATACATGGGCAAGTTGGTCCGGAGTGGGGGGTTAAGCCCCTATTTTTAAGGGGGATTTTCCATCTCCCCCTGGGGGAGATGGAAAATCCCCCTTAAAAATCCCCTTTAAAAATCCCCCCTGGGGGGGCTCCCGCCCCCCAGACCCCCCTTGTGGGCCTCTATAAAGCACCTTCCAAAAAATCCCCCCTCAATTGAAATCCTGGCTACGGCCCTGGCTATGTGTGTGATTTGTTTAAAAAAAAAATTTTATTGTATATTTTTAGAAATAATTTATTTTTTTGTTAAAAAAAGATTTTTGATTGAAGTTATTCAAACTTGTATTTAATATTGGTCAAATATTGTAATTTATTTTGTTAAGTACAGGAAATTTGCGTAAAGAAAGCTGTTTATTTTTTGTTTAACCGCGTGCGCAATCGATTAAAAGAAATCCTAGTGTTCTTAGTTTTGGAAAAATCCAGTTTTAAACACATTTAAAAAAATTAAGATTATTTTGAAAAAATTAAAAAATTTTGCACAACTAAAAAATTAGTAATATATAAAAAAAGTAAGTGTTATTTTTAAAGAATATAGTAGAAACTATTGAGCATATTCTTAAATTTTAAAAAAATTCTAAAAATATAGAAAAAAAAATTTCAAAAATATATCTTGATTTTTTTATTTTAAATTTTTCTTTTTTAAAAACTTCAAAGGGTTTTAAAAAAAATACATTTTATACAAAAGCAAGGCCACTTGCTTCGATTTTTCATTAATTGGTCACATCGCTTGGGATAGATTAAAAAGAAAATAATTTAACAAAGTGCCAGCAGAACTGTTGTGTTGTGGGACTGTCGTGTCACACTCCTTTTCATTTATTTTCTGATTGAAATTATCAAGGCTTTTCCTGAATTAAAATTTATTGAATTCCCCTCCTCCTTGTAATAATGGTGCACAGAAAAAAAATCAAAATTTATTTTAACGATTTTTAAAAATTTCCCTCTTTTATTAACGGTGAACAGAATAAAAAAATTTAAATTAATTTGAACAGTTTTTAAGGAATTCTCCTCTGGCTTAATAATGTTGGACAGAAAAAAAATCGAAATTTACTTGAACGATTTTTAAAGATTTCCCCCTTTGATTAATGGTGAACAGAATAAAAAAATTGAAATTTATTTGAACAGTTTTTAAACAATTCCCTCTGGCTTATTAACTTTGCACAGAAAAAAAATCAAAATTTATTTGAACGATTTTTGAAGATTTTCCCCCTGCTTTTTAATAATGTATAGTTCACAAAAGGAAAAAAATCGAAATTTATTTGAAAAAATCAAAATTTGTTTTAACGATTTTTAAAGATTTCCCCTTTTATTAATGGTGAACAGAATAAAAAAATCGAAATTTATTTGAAAAAATAGAAATTTATGTTAACGATTTTAAAAGATTTCCCCCTTTTATTAACAGTGAACAGAATAAAAAAAATTGAAATTTATTTGAACAGTTTTTAAGGAACTCTCCCCTGGCTAATTTTTGGGTACTTTTTCATTTTTTTGCGGCGTGGGGGGGAATAAAACGGGAGGGGGAAACTTTCAATAAAACGGGGGGGGGGGCATTTTCAAACCATGCATAGGTCTGATGTTGCACAGAAAAAAATTTAAATTTATTTGAACGATTTCTAAAAAAATGCCTCTCCCCTCTTATTAATGATGCACAAAAAAGAATCAAAATTTATTTTAACGCTTTATAAAGAATTTTGCCTTCCTCTTGTAATAATGGTGCACAGAAAACATCAAAATTTATTTGAACAGTTTTTAAGGAATTCCCCCTGGCTTAATAATGTTGCACCAAAAAAAAAATTGAAATTTACTTGAACGTTAAAGAATTTACCCCTCTTAATAATGGTGCACAGAATAAAAAATTAAAGATTATTTGAACGATATTTGAGGAATCTCTCCCTGGCATAATAATGTTATACCCCCTAGCGGCCCCCCGGGGGTCAAATCAAAAAACGGAGGTCGGATTTGAATCAGGACCTACGAAAACCCCTGAGTAGATGTTTTGAGGTGGTTTTGAGGTAAAACTGGTATATCGTTAGAATGCCCCTCAAAGGGGGGGTTGCACCCTCCTAGCGCCCCCCGGGGGTCAAATCAAAAAACGGAGGTCGGATTCGTAATCAAGACCTACAAAAACCCCCAAAAAAGTGTTTTGAGGTGGTTTTGATGTAAAACCAGTATATAGTCAGATTGCCCCCCAAGGGGGGGGGGTGGTTGCAACTCCCCCTAACCCCCCCCAGGGTCAAATCTAAAAACGGAGGTCGGGATTCGTAATCAGGACCTAGGAAAACCCCGGAGTACATGTTTTGAGGTGGTTTTGAAGAAAAACTGGTATATAGTCAGAATGCACCCCAAGGGGGAGGGGTTGCACCCCCCTAGCGCCCCCCCCTTGGGGGTCAAATCTAAAAACGGAGGTGGAGGTTGGATTCATAATTAGGACCTACAAAAACCCCTGACTATGTGTTTTGAGGTGGTTTTGAGGTAAAACCGGTATAAAGTCAGAATGCCCCCCAATGGGGGGGTGGGTGCACCCACCTAGCGCCCCCCCGGGGGGGTCAAATCGAAAAACGGAGGTCGGATTCGTAATCAGGACCTACAAAAACCCCTGAGTACGTATTTTGCGGTGGTTTTGAGATAAAACCCTTGAAAAGAATTTTAAAAATAAGATATATAGGAATACAAAAATATTAAAGAAAATAGTTTCAAAAAATTTTAAAGGAATTTTAAAAATATAAAAACATTATTTTTAAAATTGCTTTATAAATAAACACGCTTAGTATTAAAAATAACAAATAACAAACACGCTTAGTATTACAAAAAACAAAACAAAAACGGACTGTTAAAAAGGGAAATGCGCGAGGCTAGGGGACTGACGACGCTCTTTGAGCAGGTAGTTTAGTTGCTATAAAGAACCTGTTTGTCACTTTTTGCACTGGTCTATGCTTTATAGAAACCCCGCTAAGGTCACTCAAATAAGCCAGCTGGCTTGCCCAATTCCCACGCTGGTTTGCGTCTCCTTTATATTTGAAACAATGCACGCCGAAATCAAATGTGACCCAGAGAAGAAGCGGCTTTAGTTGTATACTTAGTTTCTGCAAACCAAAAGCCTTGCGCCCACTAAAACTTTTTTAAGCTTTCGCGTTCGGGATTGGGGTTTAAGTTTTCATAGGTCCTGATTACGAATCCAACCTCCTTTTTTTGATTTGACCCTCCGGGGGGCGCTAGGGGGGTGCAACCCCTACCCTTGGGGGGGGGGCATTCTGACTATATAGGGTTGTGCATTTAATTTCGGCACTTTTCCCAATTGGGCATTTTTGATTTTGGACTATATCTTTGGTAATCCTGGACGGAATACGACGTTTGATAGCTCAAATGAGAGCTAATTATATGTAGATGACTGTCGTGAGCTTTTTATTTGTTATGTTATGATATTTTCATGTAAAATTGTGTGACTTATAATTTTAAAAATATGTTACTCATTTTTAGAACATGTGCATTTCATGATTACGCAATAAATTGGTTTAAAAATTAAACTGTCCTGGTAAAATTTAGTCTATTTTCCGAATTTTTAGTCCCCGTGGTTCTACGTTGCGTCTGTGGTGAGCAATCGTTATAAAATAAAATAGTGTAATTTTGGCACACTATTGCTGTAGGTAAAAACGGGTTGAATTTAGTGGTCGAGTGGTAAATTGTGGTTGTAAATAGTTAAAAGACACCGTTGAAATGTGTAGGAGTCATAGCACTGCACTTAAACTCGATTAAGGGGGTCTTTTTAAAAAATGCCGAAATTAAATGCACTTTTTTCCCAAATTTTCTTCATTTTAATACCATTTAGCATTTTAGCTGTAACTTTTTTCCAGTTACACGTTGAACAACAAGTAAAAGCTTAAATTAAAGAAAACTGTCTGGAGATAATGGTAGGTTTTTAAATTTTTGAAAATGATGATTTTTTGACTGAGAAACAATCGATTGTTTGTAAAGTGCCGAAATTAAATGCATACATTTAATTTTGGCAATTTTCCATTTTTTAAACAACTGATTTAATTAAGTAAAAAAACAATTTTGGTACAGTGAATTTTTTATGACGCAACGCAGTATCGTAAAAGCTTCAAAATGAGCTATCAAACATAAAAATCAGGCCATACAGTGAAAAGTTACATTGGAAAAACGAAAAAGTGCCAAAATTAAATGCACTACCCTACCAGCAGACCTGTGCACTGCCCCTTCCTGGGGTTAAAATGGGGGGGGGGCAATTCCAAAATGGGGGGGCACAGGGGGGCAACTTTTTTGAAATGGGGGGGGGCAATAAAACGGGGGGGCAAGCAGGGGGGAAAGAAAAAAAAGAGAAAAAAAGGAGAAAAAAAAGAGAAAAAAAGGGAAAAGGGAAAAAAGGGACAAAAAAAGCGAAAATAAGGTAAAAATAGGTCTAAAATGGCTTAAAATACATTGAAATAGGCTGAAAACTGCAAAAAATTCGCGATGATGGCGTCATCATAGGTCAAAAATGGCGTCATAATTTTAGGGTACTTTTTCATTTTTTGGCGAGGGGGGCAATAAAACGGGGGGGCAAATCCTCCAATAAAACGGGGGGGGGGGTTTGCAGACCGTGCACAGGTCTGTACCAGTTTTACCTCAAAATCACCTCAAAACACGTACTCGAGGATTCTTGTAGGTCCTGATTACGACTCCGACCTCCTTTTTGATTTGACTTCCCAGGGGGGCGCTAGGGGGTATAACATTATTAAGGTTTGTGTGTTTTTTTTTTCCAGGGGGATATCGTTCAAATAATCTTTGATTTTTTTTATTGTGTGCACCATTATTAAGAGGGGTAATTTCTTTAAAAATTGTTCAAGTAAATTTCAATTTTTTTTGGTGCGACATTATTAAGCCAAGGGGAATTCCTTAAAAACTGTTCAAATAAATTTCGATTTTTTTTCTGTGAACCATTATTACAAGAAGAAGGGGAAATTTTTTATAAAGCTAGAAATCGTTCAAATAAATTTCGATTTTCTTTCTCTCTGTGAACTAAACATTATTAAAAAGCAGGGGGAAAATCTTCAAAAATCGTTCAAATAAATTTCGATTTTTTTTTTCTGTGCAACATTATTAAGCCAAGGGGGAATTCCTTAAAAACTGTTAAAATAAATTTCGATTTTTTTTTCTGTGCACCATTATTACAAGAGGAAGGGAAAATTCTTTATAAAGCGTTAAAATAAATTTTAATTCTTTTTTGTGCAAGCAGGGGGAAAATCTTCAAAAATCGTTCAAATAAATTTCGATTTTTTTCTGTGCAACATTATTAAGCCAAGGGGGAATTCCTCAAAAACTGTTCAAATAAATTTTGATTTTTTTTCTGTGCATCATTATTACAAAAGGAAGGGGAAATTCTTTATAAAGCGTTAAAATAAATTTTGATTCTTTTTTGTGCACCATTATTAAGAGGGGGAGGGGAGGAATTTTTCAGAAATCGTTTAAATAAATTTCGATTTTTTCTCTCTGTGAACTATACATTATTAAAAAGCAGGGGGAAAATCTTCAAAAATCGTTCAAATAAATTTTGCTTTTTTCCTGTGCAAAATTATTAAGCCAGAGGCAATTGTTTAAAAACTGTTCAAATAAATTTTGATTTTTGTATTCTGTGCACCATTATTAAGAGGGAAAAATTCTTTAAGAATCGTTCAAATAAATTTCGATTTTTTCTGTGCACCATTATTAAAAGGGGGAAAATCTTTAAAAAATCGTTCAAAAAATAAGTTTCGATTTTTTTATGTACAACATTATTAAGCCAGGGGGAGATTCATCAAATATCGTTCAAATAATTTTCGATTTTTTTTATTCTGTGCACCATTATTAAGAGGGGTAAATTCTTTAAAAATCGTTCAAGTAAATTTCGATTTTTTTCTGTGCAACATTATTAAGCCAAGGGGGAATTCCTCAACAACTGTTCAAATAAATTTCGATTTTTTTTTCTGTGCATCATTATTACAAAAGGAAGGGGAAATTCTTTATAAAGCGTTAATAAATTTGATTCTTTTTTGTGCAAGCAGGGGGAAAATCTTCAAAAATCGTTCAAATAAATTATGATTTTTTTTCAGTGCAACATTATTAAGCCAAGGGGGAATTCCCCAAAAACTGTTCAAATAAATTTCGATTTTTTTCCTGTGCATTATTATTACAAAAGGAAGGGGAAATTCTTTATAAAGCGTTAAAATAAATTTTGATTCTTTTTTGTGCACCATTATTAAGAGGGGGAGGGTAGGAATTTTTCAGAAATCGTTCAAATAAATAAATGTGATTTGTTCTGAGGCTAGGCTTAGGTATAAATTTTAGCTACTTTCAGCTTCATTAGATCCAATGTTATGGTACCAAGTTCTCTATTAAAATTAAACTCAAAACTACTTTAAATCAAATTTTATTTTTAAAAGGCTAATAACTTGAAAAGGCTACTAACTAGTTATTAGCCTTTTTAAAATTAGACTACGCAGCAAAATTTCTCTATTATTTACAGTTTCCTTTTTATTTAAAAAATTAAATGTAAATATTTTTTTAATAAAACCAAAACGCCTAAAATAATACCTTGTTACAGATCTGTGCACGCTCTGGAAATGTCCCCCCGCCCAAAAAGGAAAAAGCACATAAAAATTATAACGCCATTTTTGACCTATTATGACAACATCATTGCCAATTTTTTTCAGTTTTTAGAATATTTCAATGCTTTTTGAGCCATTTTAGTTTTTTTTTACCTTAATTTCACTTGTTCGTCCCTTTTTTCCCTTTTCCCTTTTTTTTCTCTTTTTTTCTTTCTCCCCTGCTTGCCCCCCCCATTTCAAAAAAGTGGCCTCTATGCCCCCAGGTTTGGAATTGCCCCATCCCAATAAAACCCCCAGGGCGCAGTGCACAGGTCGGTTTTTATGTCATTATAATTATTAAAAAAATCGCAAATCGTCAATTAATCCTACACGTCATTTGATAAAAACAAAAAAGAAACTGACCGCCAATTCTGCCGAATCCCTTGAAAAATTGAGCGCCTTGTCTAAAGCAGTTCGTTACTATTTCCAGAGTGGCTCCTAAGCTCTTATCATTATTCGCAAGCCATTCCAGAAGTGCCATCGATTCCACCAGCTCCAATTCCACACCCATCTAAACAAGAAAATCATGATTAACATGACACAAAAAGTCAGAATCATCGGTGGGCGGGGGGGGGGCTTGGGACAAGGACCAAACCAGGGGGAGGCGGGGGGGGGGGGCTTCCCTGATTAAACGATTAAACAGAGGGAAAAATAAGGATAGTGGTTGGGCGGAGGGGGGCGGCCACCAACCCCCCAAAATAGTCGCCAGATGTTAAAATCTAAGGGTTTTCAGAGGCTAAAAATTTAAAATTTTCTAACGCCTAGCTAATTGCTCAGCGCCAAACTATAAAATAATTTTAGTACCCCATTTGACCCCCAAAAACCAAAAAATTTTTCCGCTTCGCTTTGCTCAGCGGTCACTTTCTATAATATACATACTGGAAATAATTCACATTTTTTGGAGCTGTTACCAAGTTTAAAAGAAAAAAGAAGGGAAAAGGGAAAAAAGGGACAAAAAAAGCAAAAATAAGGTAAAAATAGGTCTAAAATGGTTTAAAATGCATTGAAATAGGCTAAAAACTGCAAAAAATTCACAATGATGGCGTTACAATAGGTAAAAAATGGCGTCATAATTTTTGGGTACTTTTTCATTTTTCCGGGGGGGGGGGGGCAATAAAATGGGGGGACAAATCATCCAATAAAGCAGGGGGCCTTTTCAAACCGTGCACAGGTCTGGTAAAGGTGCTGGGTTAAACCATACATGGGCAAGTTGGTCTGGAGTGGGGGGTTAAGCCCCAAATTAGGGGGGTTAATATCTTAGAAATGCAAAGGGAAATACCCATATCATTTTTTTCTGGAGTGCATTTTACCCATATGGTTTTTGATTCAAGAAAATGTGTTGTGATAAAGCATAGGTCAAAAAGGCCTTTTTATTGCATTTTTGAGCTTTTTTGCTGTTTTAAAACCCTTCATTTTGACCTCAAAAATTAAGTATGAAGGCAGTTAGAAGTCATTTTTAAGACATTTTTTCTTAGTTTTCAAAATTTGGGGGATTAACCTTTTCTTAAACCCACTTCTCAGAATTTCAAGGGTAACCCCCCCCCCAACCCCCCCCCCCCGTGCCCATGTATGGTTAAACTCTCCCCCCTTCCTCCATTACTTTAGACCAACTTTCCCATGTGATGTATGGCTTAGGCTACGGGGCAATGGCAGGCTTGGCAGCCACTTTGTAGATTATAATTTAACATTAAAACACTTTTTAACCAAGCACTAATACCCAATTAAATTTTTCAATAAGGTCTAAATTTAAAAAAAAAACTTCAGAAGGTACAAACAATTTTTTAAAAATTTAAAAGATAAGGGAAGCATAACAGCTTAGGAGGCAATAGGAGACACTCTTGGTACAATTCCCATACGCATCCCAAAATTTGATTTGACCGATTCTAAAGTAAAATACACATATAAAAAACCTTTGTAAACTAAATCTGACTCCCAGACTTCATTTTGATGGTTAATTTTAAGATTGGACCTTATCAAAAAGAGTTATAAACTAATTTATACCCAAAAATGACCTTTTTCAGCATATGCAATTTATGATGTTAATAAAAAAATTGTAAACAAACAAATTAAATTGAAAACTATGTTTTAACAATGCTAGAAGTCTGAAGAACTAAAAAAATTTTCAAAAAAAATTAAAAATTCAAAAGTTACATAGACACACAAAAACATGGACAACAAATTTTTTTGGCTTTAAACGCTAATTTATCTTAGCTTTTCACCGAATTATTGTTGCTAAGTTTAAGCAAAACCTAAAAATCAAACAAATTTGTAATATAAATGATTTTTATTAAAATAATTTGTTTCTCAAAAATGTGAATTTTTTCACAACTAAAATTTTATGGGTATTTAAACGGTTATTATAAAAAATTGTTAGTTGCCATTAAAAATATAAGTATATTTGTAATTGTCAGACACTTGGTAATACGAAAAAAATAAAATCAATTTGATTAAAGGCTTAAAAAAAATTTTTCTTAAAAACATAAATTGTACATGCCCAAAAAGGGCAATTTTCGGGTGCAAATTGGCTTATAACTTCTAATTAAAATCTCAAATCTCAAAAATCAAGTCTA